>JANTFB010027780.1:0-15056 GCA_026546635.1 Porricondyla nigripennis | reverse complement strand
GGGCACTCAACTTTTCATTTTCGTTCATTCTTCACGTAATTCCCACATTTTCGTTTCAAACGGAGAAAAGACGCTCGCACAAATACAAGCTGAAGTGCATCAAGTGAGCGAGCGATGGAGAGAAAGCGAGAGAGCGAGCGAGATGGCAAATCGAAAATTATGATTTCCGAGAAATGCATATTGACGCTTGACCTGTTCTAACACGCTGTGCGTTTGTAAACAAACGTTGGGTTGGCACCGTTTCTCGTTGCTGTTGCCAGTGGTGCGGCCGATGTCGGTGCCATTTCGGTGCGCTCTTGGTGAATCATTTGTTGTTTGTTCAACATGTTGCGGTACCTAGTAAATATGGGTATGCTCCGTGAGTACGAGGCTACCCATATATGGTACACACACACACTCACACAGACGGGGGCCACAGGTGCCATGTACCTTCACGATACGCTGCATTTCAGTTGGTATCATTTAATCGCACATGCCCACATCACCTAGGCGGCTAGGCACGCACACCCGCACAACAAACGAGCAACACGTACATCGTGGAAAATTGTTCACCATAAAGTAATAAACGAACCAGAGGTATCTTCATTTCTTATAAACTATGGCTGACGTTAGACGGTTAGATTGTGAGGCCCAATGGACCTCCGCGTTCGATGTGTGCGGCGTCGGCACATTCTTCGCGATGTATGTGCAGAGGTAAAAAAATGTATTCAAATATCTGGTGCTCCATACGGAGAAATTGATCGTCAACCGATGAATATGGAACAGCGTAGACACTAGACACACCAACGCAATAAATCTGCAAGGCAAGTGTTGAACAGTCGTCGGGAGTCGGAACGGTGCCTCGAACATTGTGTCAGTTCGTATTAAATGAATACTAAAATTACATTTTGTGCAATTGGCCCCCTTCTCGTGGCCCTTCCGTCCGGTTCGGTTTGCAAAGGGCGAATGCATCATTGTTCTATGTTCGTGCACGCGCAGTGCCTGTGCCGCCAGATTGCTGCCGACGAATGAATGGGACCGGAATGCATGAGTGTGCGAAGTGTGGACTCGGCCAAGAGATGCAGACAAATCAACAGGTGTGAAATATTTTATAACGTTATTCATTTTACAATTTGTAGATTGCTGCGCGTTTTCCACACGGCATTCTGCGTGCGCGTGTGCGTATGTGATTTTCTTATGAATTGTTCATCTTGGTTTGCTTCTCTCGTCGTACAGACGGAACGACCGAACCGAGTGAGCAAACGAAAAAAGGAGAAGAAAACAACAATACGAACAGAAACGGCACGAGTGGGAACGATTGTGATGGACAAATACGTATGCGTATGCGTTCGGTGAGGGTCTGTCGCCATTGCCGGCACCATCGCCGCCGCTGCCCGCCACTAACTTCAACGCACAGGCACACTAATATTTGTTTGCTTTCCTTCCATGTTTATTCCCATACTTAGCATGGCATCATCGTTTTCCGTGAGACCGAGCATTTTTGTGCCCGCCGGCGAAATGCTGCGAACCGAAAAAGAAAAAACAAAACTTCGTGTCGATTCCATCGAGAATATTGTGCAGTTGCAATCGATATTCGATATTTGTCCGGATCACAATTTATACACACGCTGCATGGATGAGCTGTGGTTGTGGATCATGGAAGCGGGAGTCCACATCTCGGCATCAATATACGTACGAGTGAGATCTCCACAAAGAGAATGCAATGAAATGTGTTTCTCTGCGTGTGTGTGTGTGTGCCGCAACGGTGATTCTGAACTGGGTATTCTGAAAATCATTATGATAATCTATGCGAATGTGCGGGCGTTCGACGATGTTTGGCGGATGCTTGTGTCCGAAAAATGCATTAAATTGATGTCCAAATGGAAATTTAATTAATTTCCATTTGTTTAGTGAGCGTGCCCGTGCGTGTGCGAATGTGTGAGAATCCCACTTTTGTTTTGCTGACCGAGTGTGACCGTATGCGGACCGCATAGCAATAAAACTGTTTTCGTGCCGCCGGCATTGACGGTTTCTATGGCCGGTACAGAAAGGCGGCTCGTGCAGAGACAACAAACCGATAGAGAGATGCAAACGAAGCCGAAAAGCATGAAAAAAGGAAGAGCCCAAGCAACATGCCAACGACAGTTGATACAAATCTATATAGAAGCTTATGAGATTTACCATAGAAACGGGATTAACGGTTTGGCACGAGGGCAGGCCATTTGAATACCTGAAGAATTAATACTGATGCCCGCACTCATTCGAGACGGTTTCTTGCTCTTGTTCTTGTTCTTGTTCATGTGCGACGCATGCATAAGCATATACAGCACCTTTCTGGCACACACAGACACACACACAGTTATGTTCCCTAATCCTAGTTTTTCATCGCCTTAAATGTGGCTTGATCCATTCTTCACCCAAATCCAATCATCACCACTCGCATCACCGCAATAACTAAACAAACGTTTAAAATAAGAAAGCGAAACCATTGACATGCACGACGCACGTATTTGTGCATCAAATACGATATATATGCGTTTTTTTGGATCGACGCAGCGACGAACAAACGGATGCACACGTATCGTTTATGAACTGTCTATATTTTATTTCGTCTTCGGAGCCCCCCTTCCCCTCTCCGTTCCTCCTCCTCTCCGCGCTCTTTTTCATCTTTATGCTTTCGCATGTTTCCCTGAATTCGGTGTTCAATGCGTTGGCTTTGCTGCCCTTTTGTCTCCTCTCAAAATATGTATGCATCATCAATGTAGATGTACAGATGCATCGTTTCTGTCTTCAATGGCCGGTATTCTTCATAGGAAGTCGCTCGCTGAGCGTTTGACGGTGCGGTTGTTATCCGTAATCGTTTTGGCCAGTTTTACTTGTGTTATTCTTTCGCTTCGTTAAAGTTGAACAGTTAATATTATTGTTATTAAATATAAATGTCATTTTTTTGTGATGTTCCGGAAAGATTCAAACTTGTTTTCCGCTCTACACACGCACACACACAGCGCACAAACACACCAAAGCATATAAGAAGGATAGAGGACAAGGCTTTCACGGGAATGCGATTTTGACTAGGTTGCAAGAAGACGAACAAAAACTATAAAATGCAACTGTGGATATTTCCAATATTTCAATTCGGCCTTTCATTTGGAACGACAAAAGCGTATTACTTCTGTTGGCTTCTGCGTTCGATTCCAAACGTCCGTTCATTGTTGGATACAGTTCAACATAAGCGAAAATAGTGCTATACATTGATTGACAAGGTGCTATTCTTCATTTTTTTTCGCTGCTCAACAGTCTATCGGTTGGGAGATTTATCGCTAGCAAATTTTCGTGTATTTAGTGGACTATGCATTAGTGTCGACATCCTAACACTTTCTGAGGCCACAAATGGTAATTCTTAAAAAAATGCCGACACACACACAGTCACAGTAAGAATTTGCCACTGCTGGCGTGGCACGCTGATCATCGGTCTTATGCAAGACTTTTTCACCTCCCATGAGAAACACACACATACGGTGTAGGTATTCTTCTTATGGTTGGAATTTTGAACAAACATAACGAACGTCTTTCTAATACAGCGGCAGCAGCATCGCCATGGGAATATAATAATGATGGATAAGGGTCCGTGCAACGGTTTCATCGAGTTCTTTTTTCATTCCGTTTAGATGTTCGGTGTCGGTGAGACCATTGCAGAGCGATTTAGAGACTGCGAAGTGCGAACGTTGCGGGCGATGACACGAATGGGGCAGGAATTTAAATGCGGAAATCGGTTAAAAAGTTAAACTTTTTCTTGTTCATGATTTGGTTGCGACGAAGTACGTACAATTGCATTGAGACTACATCCCGTTTGCCTCTTACGACATTTTTACATGAAAACTCATTAGTCTGAAAAGCGAATCGACCAAACGGAACGTATCTTTTCCGCATTGGAAGGCATAAACAATTGATTTTTAATACACTCCTCGGAAATAACATGCCTTAAACATGCTCTTACATTGGAAGAGTTCGGGGGACGGTTTTCGCCTCCTCCAATTTTCTATTTCGACACCGTCGAAACGTCTGACGGATAGCCTACTTTCCTCGGTCCGGTACACCGTGAGTCGCAGTACCATTGAGTTATGAATAACCGTGTCATAAAAAACCTGTGGAACACAGGATACAATTCAGTTTTTCTGCGTTATCTCGAAAACGCGTCGTTTTTTCGCAATTTTCAAATCGGCAATCCTGACGGTGCCATAATTTTACTCTTTGATTATACACATTTTAGTGATTGTCCGAATCAAATCGGTACACTAGGGAGTGAGTCATCGCCATGTTGTGACGTCCACATTTTCGCCGAAAAATCGCAATTCGTCGTGCAGTTACATTCAGCAACGGCAAGTCGGATCGCAACCAAAATTTCGTCAGTTACAGTTGAGTAAATGCTTCTTAAGTTAGCATCAAATGAACTGTCAAAAATTCGCCATCTTGGAAAATGATTTTTCAGCCGTTGCTCGGTTACGGTACTTCCGATTGAGTTCGGACTTCTCGCATACGCTATATGTTCATGAATGGTCGCTAAGTTCCGTGTAAAATCTATTCCAAGGCCGAATCTGCTGTAGTTACGGCTATCCTGCGCAATACAGGATGGACGGCATGATTAGTTATGAAGGAAGCAAAGGCACTTACGTGGATTTAGGGAGCCGTCGTTGGCCAGCACTTTTCCATCTTGTGTTATTCGCACAAATTTGTTCGCGCATTGCGAAAATAGGTGCACTTGATCTCTGTTGCATAGTGCTCCCGCAATCACCACCTGCAACAAAATGAAGTAAAGGTATTGAAATGTACGAAAAATCATTTAATGGTATTGTTGAATGGTGAAATTGGGTTTAATGACAATAAAATATAAATGGTTACGTGCGGCGCGCATCATGACCCAACGAAAACACGCTGGTCGCCTGACTGCCCCTCTGCCCGCTGGCTCGCCCCGACATGCTTTTTACCGTTATAATGTATTCAGTGTAATACATATTAAACTACTGCAGTGTGCATACATAATTTTAAATATGTATAGTAGGGTTATTATATGCCGTATATGCGCTATTCATCGAATTCGTGCGGCATATATTATATGTTGCACGTTTTTGATCGTATGCGATGAATGAAACATCGAAAAATGGTGGTATTGAGTTGCGATTTCCTTGAATTTCGCAACAAGAATTTATGACAGCGCTGACGTCTGGGTAATTAATTATAATCATTATTATATGGGAATAGTTTCGCGTTTAAAAGACCACTGTGCTTTTTTTATTTTTCGACCATGGAACTTTAGGTGTCCGTATGTGTAACGCATGGTTGTGAGTGTGTGTTACTATAGCTGCCGCTGCTGCTGTTGCCGCTTTTTTCGTTGTCGGAACGTTCGATATCATTTTTTTTTGTCGTTTCGCCGTACCCCACATATTCCATGGTTTTTTTCGGAACACAAATCGGCGAACGAGGGCGATAGAACGAGCGACCGCATGCCGCATTGGTGCATGAGCGGTCAGCAAATGCGAATGAGATACGTAACACAATTTCAGCATGGATTCGTTCATTGGACTGCCGAATTCCCTGCATCATGACTCAATTATTCGTATAAGATTGCATAATATGTAACAGTAAATTGTGACTGTTTCTCCGTGGAATGGAGAACAGTAACATTTGCGTTCGTGTGAGTTGAACCATGTTTTCTTGGGCTCATCTAATTGCAGCACGGTGTCCACCCTCATCGATTTATTTTGCGAGTGTAGCGCATTGTCCGGGAAATGTTTGCCCCGGTCATCGTGGCCTGCCACGTACGATTGGGAGGAGAAAAAAAATATGGATAATTATAAAGAGTAAACTTGTTTCGACTCGTATTTCGATTCATTTTTCTTCTCCATCTCCTTGTTCTCCCTTGAATTTTAATGCGAAAGAAAAAAAAATTATTAATTGGAATTGAGAGATATAATATTGCCGGCACTGATGATCGAATAGATGGTTATCGCTTCATTTCATGATGGGATTCTACTTGTCGGTGCATTCGCCCGTGCGTGTGTGTGAATGCGTCCGCATATGAGTGTGTGTGGGTACATTTAATTCATTTTACAACTTGAGATGATTTCCACTATAAATTTGTCGAGATTGGATCGGCGAGTGGCATGAGCAGAAAAAAACGGCAATATCATACTGTATAATCCAGTATAGATAAAGCACACTCTCACACACGCAACTTTGGATTTCATAATAATCAATCCGTACGAACGTCATGGGCATCGCTAATGCAGATGTGCCGTGAGTTTGGCGGAATGATTTCAGGAGTGCAGGCATATGTGTCATCGCTGGGCGTTGGTCTGTATCTGCAAGTGTTGCGCATTCATTTCAAACGGATTCGTTGATTGCCATTCTTTCGGTTTAAGCCCGGTTAGAACGATCATCGCTGGGCAAACGGTTCGAATGGGCCATGCGGCGGATGAAGAGCGGAGCTCTTGTGGTTATTAACGAAAAATTCATGCCTTTTCAACACCGCAGCTCTCGATTTCCACACCGTTGAAAGGTTTAACCTTCTTCTTCCCTTCTTCGATTCATTCGTATGGGTTTGTTCATTGCCCATAAATCTAATGCGCTGAAAAGCATTGAACTCTACGGAGTTAGAGTTCGCTTTGTGGTGGCCGCATCTCATCGAAGTGGGAATCGAATTTTCAGTGTCAGAACGATCCGTTCGGTGCACGTTACTGTTTTCACACCGAATTCGCCAATGATCGCGCATTCATTTCGCGCCACTTCTTCCACACACCTAATTCATTTTTAGCATGCGTTTTCCCTATCGTTCTTAAACGGTGTCATTGCTGCGAAGTGTTCTCTCTCTCACACAAGCACACATCGCAACAGATTGCTCTCGTCCAGATCTAGGGCATTGTTATTCTCATTTCACACACATTCCCAGGACAGCGTAAATCGACGAAACGAAATGTGAGCGGCAGAAGTTGAGGGAGTCAAACAAAATATTGAACGAAACGCGGCGAGATCGCCGCTTCGAGAAAAAGAGAATTGAAGGCAACCGTATTGCAATACAGCATTGTGGTGTATATTATATATGTAATATGTATGCATATCGATATTGATATAATGTACGGCCGGACCGAATGGAGGAAACCACGAATCGACCGAAACTGCACACTCTGTACATTCATGTTCGCCTGTCAGCTTCCCATTCGCATGTGCAATGTGCATGCGACTGTGCGCGCGCATCATTTATATCGATAAGAAGAAGACAAGCAGTAAGATTGTTTCTTCACGCGGATAATCGAGATGGCGAGCGGCTCGCGCGCGACCGCGCTCTTGGGAGAGTGCTTGTCTTAATTTCGTTTTACTAATTTGAGGCGCCAAACTGTTGGTTCATTTATTTTCACAATAACTCCAGCGCATGGACGCGCCGACGACGACTGTGTGAGCTGCGCTGGCGGTTGCTGTGATGAGCTTGCGCTATATCCACCACCATCAGCCGAACAGCATCATCGCAAGGCGGCGAGAACGGATCATTCGACGCGGAATCGCATGACATCGTCTCCATTTCGACGTTTGTGCATCTTCTTTGTGGTCGCATCCTCCGCCCCCAGCCTCCCAGACCACTTCTCTTTCTCTCTCTCCCAGTCCATGCCGCTCGTTGTTTTTTCTTTAATTTCACTGTTCCGTGAAAGAAACAACAACGAAAGAAGAACTCGAACGAAATTTAAAAAAAGAGACAGATTAACAAAGAAATCGAATCAGATAGTGGTCGATGTCTCGACAGCTCGGCACACGAGTCTGACTTTGGCATATATGAATGTTGGGGCCCCGACGAATGTGGCTGAATTAATTAACACCCAATTTATATTGTATTTTCGATTGCGTGTGTATGGCAAATGGCTGTGCGATCCATAAGAAGAAAAGTGATTCATTTCGATTTTGTTTTTCGCATTTTACGTTTGAGTTTGCGGAGCAAAAATGTGGTGCCGATTCGCATTGCGAGTGGAACGGATATATTATGTATAAATTGTATATGGCGCGAACCACTGGCCAATTCGATGATTTGTTTCTCTTCCTTCATTGCGATTTGTTCTCCTACTCGCAGCAGCGCACGCTGTTTTTTCACCTCACATACGATCCATCCAAATGCGATGATTCTTTTCTTCTTCCATTTGCTTCGATCGTGATTGCTTCCCGTATATGCCAGGCCGTATGACGCGGGTTATAACTCACCAGCGGAGCTAGTGTTAAAATGTGCGTCGTGCGTGTCTAGCGTGAATTAATTATTTTCGATTTGGAAAATGCTACCATGCACAGGGACAGGCGCGCACACACACACACTCTGCCAATGATCAACAGATCATTGTATTCACTGTACGCTACAACCGTGAAAGATTAGAGAGAATGGGCTACCCGTTGTTCGATGAACTCTATTAATTCATGATCGTATAGGTTATATAGGAGAACAAGCGGTCCAGTTCAACAGATTTATTATTTATTATTATGTATCACTGCATTATCATCGGCATCATACGTCCAATATATTTCCCCCGTCAGCAGCGACACCCACCGCGAGGTTAAGCAACAAAACGACATACCACGTAATTGATACCGATTATTAATATAATATAACAGGAATACACTGTGACTCTGTAACTATACTACCTCGTATCGTATGAGGATTGTAGTTTGTCGACTGCCCCGTCCATGCACCCAACGGCAAGCTATTTCGACAAGGCAATAATTCAACTTAATCATATCTCATGCTATCGAAATTATGTATTTAATTGGGTTTGGTGTACGCCGAAGCTGTGTGCCTCCAACAGTACATATAGTGCATGTGCGCGCACCTGTCAATGGCAAAGTCCGCGCTCTATGAAAGCATGAAGTTCCCATTGGTATGCTTATGCATGGGATGGTTACCGTGCATGTCGAACACCACCGCAAATTGCTTATTTTTCATCTGTCATTTTCAATGATCACGTTCACTCACTTATTGGCTTTTCCTACAGATTCAATCGGATTTGAACGAATTCCGTCTCCGCTGAGACCGTTTCATGTCCATCGAACGGTTTGTGGAATGAAAAAAACCATTCGGAACTTCACTGGGTACGTGGCTTATCACTCTGCGTCGATGTACATTGAATTCCATTTATAGTTTTGCACGGCATTCATAACAGCCGAAACTTCAGAATTACAACATTTTTCATCTCGTTCCATGCACTCATTTCTTAATTTCTCATTGTTCGGATAACATGGATCCAGATATCTTCTCTCTTGAATTCTCCTATTTGCTTGGATTCTATTATTTGCTCAGACACAAATACACCCGACAACAAGAACCATATCACATAGTTGGCTGAATATAATCGGAGCTCATAATGCGCACCTTCGAAACGCTGAGTGGAAAAAGAAGCAGGCCGTCGACAGATGGAACGAAACAATATTGCTCGATGCTCGTGCGCACATACCAGTCCAGTGATTCATTTTTCACTCGAATAGCTCGTGCGTGCTTAAAACACTTGTTTCTAATTTTCGCCATTTCTTCACTCGCTTATCCGAATCCGAAAGTAGTTTACCGTTGCTTACAAATTGACGTACCATTTTTTTTTCATCTCCATCTTCTGCCAGCAGTGATTTTGATTGCTGCACACCAAGACACACACACGGCATACCGACGAATGTAACTGCCATGAAGCACACGTAACGCCACAAGAGAGATCCTATCTGCGAAAATACATTTTTAATCATTGGTCTTCATCTGTTCATACTTCATTGAGCGAACGTGTTTGCCGCATTATCATTGGTGTCGAAGATCGGACACCGGCCGCGCTCAACCAACAATATCAACGCGCCAGCTTTATAACTTGGCTGACTTTGGATGGCTGAGTGCTGCCCGGTCGGTTGGCCCGCTGATGGTGAAGCAGCAACACGTCGCGGTGACAGCTAACATTTTCTGCATTTCATAGGAATTTCTCTTTAGGATTCTGCAGCGCTCGTTCGAATGTGTGTTCGGCTCACGATTCGGAACTGATACAAAACGCGTTCTCATGTCTTCGACGATTTTCTCCCCGCATCTCGCCGGGCTCGATCTTCTTTTCTCATACTCTCTCTCTCTCTCTCTCTCTTTCCCGCTCTGCCTTCTTCTTTCTCGCATTCTTCATTTTTCGACAAACACACGAAATATATTTTATCTCTTTTAATTGAATTATGAGACTTGAATCAAACGCCAACACGTGCGCGACTATTTTTTCTTTTATTTTCCTTGGCTTCACCGTTCGTGGCCCGTACGTCGGCCGTATGTAAGTGTTGAAGTGACGGCGTGCGCTTGAATGCGAAACCGTTTACGTGCAACTTGTACGTCGGGATTTCACTTCGTTTTATTTTTTCCTTATTGTTTTTCGTTTCGCTCCATTCTTTTCGCTTCTTGTCCATGCCAGAACTTCGTTGCGTTGTAAAATACAGGAATTCGCCGTTTGGCATTTGGTGCGCACCGCGCAGAGCTCACACTATATCGGTACGTATAGTATACCATATTATATGTGATACTAATAAGCATCAGCGAAATGATAATTTAATGGAGCGAAAATTAAATCCATATTTTAATGTTGAGAGAGCAAAAACAAAATGGAAACAAAAACGAAGAGAGGAAAAATGCGCAAGCCGATCAAGTGAAAGAAACCCACAGAGATTCGCGCACACAAGCGAAAGAATGTGCGAAAGCGCTAAACGTTTCGTTATTCATTGAAATCTGTCATTATCGTTGTAGCAAATGGCACGCATTTGATATTTTAAGAATTGTATGAAAGAAGAAAGGCAAAAGAAGAAGAAGAAGAAGAAGAGTGGAGAAATAACATCTCGCATGCGATCATATCGAGCCAGATTGAAGTGTGGGGTAGAGAGGGCGAAAATGATGAATATTTCAGATGATGCTGGAATGCGTCCAACTAAACTAGCGATTACAATTACCGGAACGGCTCTCCTCGCTTTCCACTCGAACACAATTGGGGGACACGATTCCCTATTGTGTCCGCACGGTGACGTCTCCGGGTGTCAAATATCGCCATCTGTCAAACGAAACGTCACCGTGTCTCAAATTTTCGTTCTTTCTCTCATCCTACCCCTTCGCCACCTCCCCTCGCCATCTCCCTCTCTAAAAGTTCACATCGCTCGCGTTCAGGTCATACGTTTAGTTTGCGTTTTTTTTCTCCTTCAATTTTTCAACTTTTCTACGTGGAGCAGCCAAACCTATATTCTGTCGCATTTGGTTACTTATAAAAACATGAAACCACTTTTCGTTCATTTCTGTCAAAACATGTATCGTCACCTCGGCGATGAATTGTACTACGGCATGCGCGCGCTGACTTGATGTATTGATAAATGAGTGTGTATCATCGCAACGCTAGTTCGGATCATCAACACGAGGTCGCTATCAACATCTGTCAAAGCGATCGAAAATCGTTTCACCCATTATATACGTTTGGGAGCAGCAGATAGAGGAGGAGGGGGCAGTCAGACGGCACACGTTCGCATACTCCACGATTCCGGGTGGAACAGCTCTGTCAAGCATTCGAAACATACATAAAATAATTTTATGTGTGGCATCGAGCACCGTTCCAATTGTGAATTTAATATGTTGTGAACGATCACACCGCCAATGTGCCGCACGACCGGAGAGTGTGCCGATGCATAATATTGAGCAATGCCAATGGAGAAAATATCGAATCGACTAAAGCGAAAAACGAAACACTTTTTTTTTCGTGTGTGTATTCTGGCGCCAGACATAAATCACCCCACACACGAAACGCTAATGAAATGAAAATAATATCATATTGAGTGTCGTTTGTCGTGTGCGCGTGCTAGGTACACTACATGATACATGTACCACTGGCATTCGGGATTGGGCTATTCGACGCGTTTTCGCGTTTGCTAGTCGCACAACGACTACTACTACTAATGCTAATGCTGTCGCTGCTGCTAATAATAATGAATGGGCATGTGTGCGGCGGTATGTGATGGACTCGATCGCGCGAATGGATTGTCGCTGATGGGTTGGCTGCAACAACGACAACAAAACGCACACACTTGCCATCTCCTCGCCATTATGGATGGTATTCGCTCAGTTACATACAGCGCCCGATCGAACGTGTGTTTGAGGTATCGAGCGGCCCCCGAGAAAATCATCTCGTTTCGTACAGAATTATTGCGCACGTAGGACAACCGCTCGGATGCCACGAATGACAGCCCAAAACGAGAATTCCGGAACGAGAATAAATGGCAAGGACAGCCGCACAATCGTCCAGCACACGCAAGTTCAGTGTGTGCGTTGCGCACCAACTGAATGGGCGATCAAGTGATCAAATATTCAGTTCATCTATTGCACAGCACAATCGGCACGCGCGCCTCACGCAAATTCAAGAGATGCTAGAGCGAACGCCATAATAATCGATTATTTCATATTCGGAATTCGCACTTCGTTCCGCACGTATATAAGATATTCACGTGGCGCCGGTAAAGGTACAACAACGTTCGTGCAGCCGTTCGTCCAGTCACAAGATCGGCATTGCTCATTCCCACGGATCCAGGAGTTGAAGTTGTGCCAGAGTTCCTGCGTTCGTTTGCACCTCTGATCAATCGGGAATATCTGCCGCCGCAGACAATATGCATTATGCACATCGCTGGGCACGTGAGCCGACCGAGTTACGTCTAATGGATGGTGATCGATCTGTTCGAACGGTGTCGGACACGCTGACAAACCAACGCGATAAGAACAAACAAGCCCAGCAATGAAGTTGTACGGACGCAAACCGCTCTCGTGGCATGGAGATGAAACGCTTTATGGTGGAATTCGCACACTGCAATTGCACAGAGGCGCATAGCACGTGACATGGACCTTTACATTTTCGTTAGATTTCCCATGTTCAAGAGGTGCCCCTTGACGAGATTAAAATCATATTTCGGATTCAGCTCGGTCGGACATCGCTACATACCTCCTCAAAGCGCATTCAGTTTGTATGGAAATATCCAATTGTTAGCCATTTTGGATGAAGGAAGTTTCTGATCTCTGCAGGCTCTGTTTATGTGGAGTGAGAGCGCGAATGGCGGATGCTGGGCTGTTGAGACAGGAACAATGCCTGCCGTTATGCCTCACTCTCCAGCCCAGCAGCCGCAGCATGAGCACCTCCCAACTCACAAAAAAATAAATAAATACCCTTCAGGGAAGTATGTAGCGTTGTCCGGTCGATCTTGAAATCGAGATGCGAATTTTAACTCGTCAATTGATAAATGGAAACTCGAAAAAAATGGAGTGAGTGCGACCACGCTAATGCTATATGAGAAGTACGAAGAAGTAAATATTTCTTCCGATAATCAGCTCTGAAATGGATTTATAGCCCCGATTTAGTTGTTTGAGTTGCATATTACGATCGGTTTTAGTTGAGTTCGCGCACTCCTGGTGTTGATGGATGAATCAACCGGAAAAATCAATGCATTAACTTATCGCCGAAGAGAATCTCTGTTGGCCCACAACGCAACGTACAAGTACACTCACACGGCCATACAGAAACTGATGAAGCCGATCAACGTGGAAATTGATCGCACTACGATGAGTTCGGATCACATCTATCTGCCAGCACCCGATTCAAGTTTGCTCAGAATTACGTGCCATGATTGGACCGTTCATGTCATCGGTTGTCCGATCCTTGTACACTCGTCTCATTCAATCTCATTCGCCGTACGTAAATCGATTGCGTCACATCTCATTTCGTCGACGCGTGCACAACTGGTGCCAGTTATCTCATCGATCGCATATATCGGCCGGAGACAATGAACGAATTTGCCCACTTGGATTGTGTCGTGCGATCAGCGAGAGTCGTGCATGCCGAATGGGCCGAAGTTGACATTCGGAACGAGAAGGTGTTGTGCTTGTGCCGTGTCGTACCGTGTTTTGTCAAATTGTGCAATGCGATCGCACCTATTAATTCAGACAACACAGAAAATCGAATTCATGGGAATGGTATTCGGTTTCAACGAAATTTAGAGGCGACGACAACGAGGCACGCCGACTACAACAATTAAATAAAATGGGAAAAATACACGGAATATGGTGTACTCGTGTAGGCACGAGAATGCACGAAATCGTTCTACATTATCATAAGATGGTTGTTCATCACACGAGACAAGCTCTCCCGTACACACGTACGTCGTACACAGTTCCAGTCATTACATTATCGCTATATTTAGTCCTTTCGTTCTGCCATTGTGGCCCAATGGGCACTGTGCGAAGCACACACTGGGGCCCGAACAAGAACTGATCTTGTCGGAAAGTCCAGAGCATCGCAATGGAACGGAATCACGTTTGAACACGGCACCAGATTACTTGAGCTGCTCGAGCCCCATGCCGTACGCCGTGTGTAATCTGCTTGAAACGCGACGAATTCGGCAACACGTGTGGACTTCGACACCGATGACACCGTATTTGCGTCTTTTTCGTTTGTCGCACGCTTTCGTGTAAATCTAACGTACACAATCATCCGATAAAGACACAAAAAATGCACGATTTCTTTTGGCACCGCGTTCTATCTTCGGTGAGCTTCATTTGTTTATTGTTTGTCCGCGCACAGCCCCACACGGTGTCTCACTATTCCAGTCGGGTCGAACTAGACGCAGTGTACGATGCACCGGAGTTGTTTTCGGGCTCGCAGTGGCCGAATTCATGCATTCGAATGCAGCGGAATTCGAGTCGGCATTTGAACGTCGACAGTTTATGGACGAACCGAATCGCATTCACACCAATTCAACGCCAACTAGTCTTCAGCAATGCGCGCGCAGCACGTAACTATTTGACTGCAATAATATGCTATGGTAATTTCCACCGAGCGATCCTCCGGTATTTCGGCATCAGCACGAACCAATAACAACAGCAGAACAGCGAACGCGATGTTGCAGCCCAGAACATGGCATATTTGTGATGCCGATTCGGTGGCATGCTCTTCCCAGATATCAAAAACTCACGAATCAAATATAATTGAGTCAAGTGACGTTCATTTGTGGACGTGCCAATTTATCAT
>JANTFB010026669.1:0-15169 GCA_026546635.1 Porricondyla nigripennis | reverse complement strand
GCATTTTTTCAATGAACATTAAATGACGACAATTTTCGACGCATGGCATGTCGGCAATAAAATTTAGATTTTATTGAGTTTGAACTTTGATGTTCTCGATGGGCCCCGTTTGAGCAACGACCTATGCGCAACCGATGGTTCCCGTTCGCGGCGACGATCGGATGCCATTGTTCCAATGTTCCATATTGGTTGACGTCGACAGCGCACTCCACTCTACCACATGCCTGAGCACTACACAATCCGCTTAATGCCGATGCAATGGGCATTAAGTTGACTAAAAATACGCGTTCGATTCATCCGTGCCGTCGACCGGGCATCATTCGATTGTTAACCAGGATCATCGTACACATCAATTTAACGAGTAACGTTTGCCGCAAACGAAGCATCGACAGTCTGGCATCTCTGTTCATCTGCCCATTGCTCATGCGACTACTATTCGGCCCAGAAACTATCGAAAACGGACTGGTCACACACTCACAGACAATACTCAATGGGCGAACGTGCATATCAAATAGTTGTAAGCACCTGCCGCACACTCGCCGTACGGCGAACGCAATAGAAGTGGCACTCATTTGCACTATCCCAACTCTAAGCGCATTGCTGGCGGAATACAATCGAAAAATGCACTCGCCTTCGAATGGTTCGCACCACACATTCACACGCATACGGTCGTCGGTGGATCCTATTGTGTGGGCATAAAGGAGGATTGAAGGGATGGCGGGGAGGAAGGGATCACCGACCAATTCTATTGATCACCGTCTTCATCCTTCGCCAATGGAGTGTAAGTCACGCGGCAGCAATGCGGATAAGCGAACAATTTCAAATAAACAAAATCGAAGTGAATCGAACAACAAACTCAATTGTTCCTGCCGTCTCTTCGGCCGGATCGTCTGTGCGCAAACACGCACCGAACATTTCAATTTTTCGGCTGTTGCCGCTGCCCCATTCAATTGAAATTCACAGACCGTATTTTCTCTGGTTTATTCTATTTTTCGTGCCGTTCGTCGTTTCGCTCGTACCATCGCCTCACCATCGGTTCGACAAGAAAAAAAAAGAATTCGTCACAGAACGGAGGAGGAACACAAAATTGCCAACACATAAATCCATTCTTCGTGCTCTTTTTCATTCTTTCTTTCTTTCTGCGTTCTTTTCTCTTCGGCTCTTCGGCTCTTCGCCGGTTTCGGCGTGGAGATTTTGTTCTTGTGCCTTGTTTCGTCGTGTCGTTTTCTCGGTCTTGACGTTGAGATTCCAAGTCCATTGCCGTCGTCGTCGTCGGCGGCGGCATCGCCACCGCCGAAGACTGGACCGACGAGCGCGTAGATTGAACATGTTGAAGGCGCATGAGCACCGAAGAGAAAGAGATGTGTATTTGACATTGAACTGTTATTGGTTTTTTTTGGTACAGCACACGATTTTGTCTCTGCCTGTCTGCCGTTCGGGTTTTGCGAACCGATTCGCTGTGGTACGCTGTACGAGACTGTACGTGTGTGTGCGGACGCGCGCCTGTATTCGTTTGTCGTTCTGAGAAATTCCATTCTATGCTCTCTCGCTCGTCTCGGTTGTTGTGCAATGTCAGACAGAGTTCATGAAAGGAAAATCGCTCGCCCATTGTCATCTGGATTGCCTGTTCCGAGATAGCCCACGGCGGCCATCCATTCAGAACAGAGAAAAATGAAGAAGAAGAAGAAAAAGACGACGACGAGAAATTAGAAGAAAGAGAAGAAGAACGAAAATTGAGCGCGCGACTCCACTCAAAATTCCAGTCTTAATGAATTCGAATCCCAATTAAATGGCCGGCGATCGTTGATAGGCACCAGTCATGGGCGAGCCGGCCGTTTGGTCGAAACTCCATTTGACTTGCGTGCCGATCACCCACCGACACTTCGTCCAATTAATGACTGACACCCGCAGGTTTGGTTCGATCGACGCACCATCTGGATTGCGTCCAAATTTCTATTGGTCGCGCAACCATTCACGTGTTCACACAGGACAGAAACGCACGATGATTTAGTATGTAGGTGCTGGTGCAGGTGCATTTTATTGAATTTCTTTCAAATTTATCGCTGTCCTTGTGCGTGCCGGAGCCATAAAACGGCGTTTGCATAATTTTCCCGGCTCACAAATTAACGATACTCGAAAGAGATAGTTGATTTCCATATGAGCGAGCGATTCCCATTCTAACATATTATGCAATGATCGTTGTCGGCGTGGGTGGCAGCCGTTTATTATTATATCGTCCGTTTGGACGTTGCGGCGCACAATGGCTATGCTCACAAAGTAGTCGATTTTCCCCGTCACATCGTTCACCGTCAGGTTGTGGCGAATTTACGTGCTTCTTCTTCAGGTTTTTCAGGCTAATTTTGATTTATTTTTACGAGCGGACTATTTAGTCTGTTGAACACGTGAATGTGGACGCAACTCTGCTCTCTATGGTTGTGCCCATCTATGTGAGCGTATGCCGTCTTTGCCGCAACATGTGACAAACATGACAAAAACTAAAAAAAAATCGAAATTTTAATTTATTGCGTATGAAAGTCATTGAGTTTAATTTTTTTTTTGTTCTTTGCTGTACCAGAAAATACAGTTTTCTATTGTCGAACGGTTCGCGAGGCTCGTAGAGGGAGAGAGGACGCGAGGGAGCGAGGGGAAACTACACACGCGCAAATCTACAACGAAAACATCCGAGACACTTCACTGAAACTGTCGGCAGTTGATAAACAAGAAATATGAAACGAAAACAAAAATACGACGCATTCGTTCCCCTATCGAACCCATACCAATAGAGTCGCCATAGTCAGCCATAATGGATGATCATAAAAAAATGGAAATTAATAAAAACACAAAAGTCGTTGAAAACAACAGAATACATTGCTGCGATTGTATGTGCCTACGTCATGGACGTCCTCATTGCATTGAAAAATTGAAACAGTTATCTGTGCGCGAGCCGACGAGCCGGCCCCGGTGGTGGCTGATGAAATCCGGCCAACAAGTCGGTTCGACGTTTCCCATTCGCCACACACACACAACCACCACAAAATGGACTATCCTTCGTACGATCGAATTGAGTTTCTGGCTGCGGTGGTGTCGGTGATCAGAGATCAGTGATCAGTGTCGCGCAACCACTGTACGCCACTAGACTATTTTATTGGCCATTCGGATTACTGTTCAGTCAAAATAT
The DNA here is from genome assembly GCA_026546635.1 of Porricondyla nigripennis. Taxonomy (NCBI): domain Eukaryota; kingdom Metazoa; phylum Arthropoda; class Insecta; order Diptera; family Cecidomyiidae; genus Porricondyla; species Porricondyla nigripennis. Next base: position 11,991 of record JANTFB010026669.1, on the reverse strand, counting down.
GGTCGCATAAAAAAATAAAAATTAACGAAATGACAGCACAGAGCGTACGATCTACGTTTATTCTTAGATTCGACGAATGACAATGTGAGAGCCATAGACATTCGATCGCAACACACAGACATGCATTCGCTGTAGTCTAGTTCGAGATCTGGCTGTGGACGAATCAACAAACAAATCACATCAATTGAATGTCGCGTCGCGAGCCTATCACATTTCGTGTTAATTGTATGGGCCCTGCACAGTGTACAGTACACGCACCGCGCTATACGCAGCGGTCGCGGTTCGCGCATCCACCACAGAAACGCATGTATGCCTCGTTGATTATAATTTCATTTTCTCAAATCTATTTTTCATTTAATTTGTTTATTTATTGCCCTCTTTCATTTTATCAGAGCAGAATGCTTCGCATTTATGAGCACTCGTCGCTCGTGTTCATTAATTTTCGTTGTGATTTCATTAAATATTTAGTGCGTCTTGCTATGTGTGTGTGCACACGTCTTTACGGGCGATCATGATCGTGCGTGAGAGAGTACGATCGAACGACCGACGACTCTATTAACGGGAGTCATATTGTTGCTTGCTGTTCGTCTGCGTGCCTCTGACACTGATAAGATAAAGCAATGAACTGTGCGAATGTGTCGCCGATAATGCTGAGTGTTTTCTTCCCTCTTCATTTCATTATCATTTATTATTATTATTCTCATTTTTGTGTGTGCAAAAGAACAAAGAAGCGAACGACATGCGACACCGAGTGCTCACTCTTTTCCGTCGGCAGCACCGCCAGCTTCGTTCGCACACATATTTAATTGAATTCCCGCATGTGCAATGCCTGGTCGGGCTCATCGTGTCTCGTTTGTGTTTGTGTCTGCCTCGTCGACGGCGACGGCGACGGCGAATGCAATCGCCATTCACACTCTTGGCCGACTTCACACATTTCGGTCTGTCGTAAAAATAAATAAAAAAACGCGACCGAAACGGCGTACGTCGTTACAGTTTGTTAATTTTTTTTTTGGTTTGCGGTCGCATTGACGACGCGTCCGATAATTTTCATGCGAATTCTCCATTCGGGCGGCCAACAGTAGCACGTACTCGTGCAGATAACACAATCCAAATGCCTTTGTGGTTTGCTCGCACTTGATACACAATTGTCAATTTGAATTGGTCGGGCGAAAAAAGTCGTTGTGATTTGCACGCGGAAAAGATGGCTTCGGCTTGCAATCGAACGATGTGGATGGGACACGTGCTCGGGAATTGATTAAGGTGCATCGACTTGTTCACGGCATGCCATATGCCGAGATCTCAAGATGTCGTTGAGCGCGGATGATATCGATTAATTAATTTACGACGTCATTCACGTGCGGAGAAGGAAAACAATTGACCCAATAAACAGCACCGATACTGCTGACTGCTAACGTTCGCCACTTGAAGTTATTTATTTTTCCTATTTAAAGGCGAGCGATTCAGTTGACTTGTTGATGATAAATTCAAACGATTTCTTTCTTCGAATTCGAACGGATATCAATGTGCGCCGTCAGTAACTTTGCATCGCAGACAGAATTTGAGGCGCGCACACCGTTGCCATCGAAATGGACATGAAAAAAAAACGAGACAGCAATTATTTATCATTTGATTTTGTCTCTGACAAATTTACGTTCAGTTTTTTTGCTCGCCCTTTTCGTTGTTGTTCCGACTGACTGATTGGTTAGACGGAGCAGATTGTGTGCGCAATTCTTTCCAGCCCGTACGTGTGGCGGCTGACGCTTCAATCATATACCGTTATCTTTGCGCCAAGTGACTCGTTGACAAGCGCAAGACCTTGAAATTGGGTACTGTCCCCTAAGCCCTTCCCCCCTATCCCGTCCATTCGTATCGATTACAGAATGAGAGCGCTAGACAGAGCCGAAAGCGATTCAGCGCTTCGTTTTGATTAATTGTTTCATTCGACGATTCGATGGGTTTTTCGTGAAGAGAAAGAGACATTAGTGCGTACGTTTGCAGACACAAAGGTTATTTACAGCACAGAACGTCCATTGATAAGCTCGATGACGGATGACACCGTCCGTATGTGTGTACAATACTAACCCGTTCGGATGTTTTGACGTTCCCTTATCCTTATCGCAAGCGAACTAGTTTTTTTCTTTTTCGTCCAGCTTTCAACTCTCAGCTCATCCATCAAATCCAATTTGATGTGTTTTTTTGCGTTTGAACGACGGTAATGATCGCCTCGATTCGAAGAACATAAAATCGAAATGAAGGACGAAAATGAAATATTTGTGACTTCATTTCCGATTGTCAACAACTCTTGAAATCCGTAGCGAATCGGATCAGAAGAATGCGCGCACGCGAGAGCGGCAAGAACGAATCCAACCTGCCTGCGACTGAGACTGTGTAGCCGTTGATGATGAGCCTGGCGAGCCCGCGAATCGGCCGGTAAGCGAGTCGTCGCATTACATATCGAGGCAAACGGACTGATTCCGAGAATAGAATATGTGCGCCGACAATCATCACCACCAATCACCAGCAAGTGATCTCATTTTTTTCACTATAAATTTCATACAAAATATAATTTGTGTGTTGTTTTTATTGCGTGCGCTGTCGCCGCTTCCCGGCCATCATATTAATATGTATGAATCGTATGATAAATAATAAAAAAAAATTATTAAATTGTTATTATTTCACGCGGACGGTGCGATCGTCGGCATCGGAGCCAGACCATCGTTTATCAGCCAATGTGTTCGGCCATTTGCCTCCACTTCGTTCGTCGCGCAAACGAATCATTTTCTTATTTTCGTTCCGCTGCCCGCGCACACACATTTCTCACATTTCGGTGACTAATCGTTACTTCTCATTAACGCTCTCCGCGTCTACACCCATTGTGACACCGCCACATTGCCTCGTATTCATATTCGCGTATGGTGCCGTTGTGCCCCGACACATCGAAATCTGCCGAGGCAGAGCCAGAGCAATGCGTATGGTGTTTTGTTCGCTCTCCGCCTGTCCGCCTATCATCGCAATTCGGTTGCAAATATTCATAGAGAACAAGTTGACCAATCACAATGAACCGACGGAATACACGCAACGAACGAGCGCGAATGGCGGCAACGCCGTCTCGATGTATTTTATTCATTTGGAAAGTTCACATCCTTAGGATCGCGCGTAGTGTCGGAACCACCAACACGTGCACATATTTTCATTGCATTCGGTGCGTGTGCGTGCGCGTGTGTGCGTGACAGCCGTCGCAAAAATAACACGAGCCAAACGGTCGAAAGGGGCAAAGTGGTGCAGGAGACAACGGCAACACAAAAATCCCAAAATATTTTGGCCGAGTGCCATTGGTATGTCGAGTGTGCGCGCTAGCCAAACGAAATATTATAAACAATTTTTCCCTCCCATTGAACAACACGAAGTGGAAAATGAGAAGAAAGAAAAGAATACGAATTTTCACGCTCTCGTTCGCCCGCTGCCCCCCCCCTCTTCCCACCTACCGCAGATCCTCCTCGTTCGCGCTCGCTTTCCCTCCGAGCGAAAAATATAAACGTAAGAATGTGCATCAACAATCAACATATTTGGCGGAAAGACAATCTCTCTCCCCCTCTCGTTTCCCGAGTCCCGCCGCCCTACCTTCCTCCATTTCTACCTTCCTCTCTTCCTCTCCGAAAATTTGTCTTCGCCGCGAGCGCATACATTAATGGGCCATCGTAAAAAAAAAGAACGGAATTTTCAATTTAAATTATCGTCCGATTTGATTTTATGCGAAACAAATTACGTGGATTGTGTGCTCTTCTATCCCATTCCCTCCCCTGCCTACTCAACACTCATCCTCCCCTCCGCACCCCCTTTTCGCTCGCACCGACGTGCGAAAATGTCGAGATCGGCACTTGCGTTGCGTCGATGATGCTATGCGTCCGCGGGAGAGCATGAGGGATGCGAACGATGTGGAAAATCGAGTGCCCGATATTGGCGTGGCCGTCAGTCATTTTTGATTTCTGTCGTCGCGGATATTCCGCGGCGTCAATTTTTATCACATGTTAACAAATTTTCAGTGATGCGTTCGTCCATAAATTCCGTCCGACGTCGAAAAGCACACATCTGCGCCGATCGTATCCAATCGAAGCGGAGCGTGACTGTGTGTGTGTGTGGAAAATGCACCGCACCAGCACTAGCACCAGCACCAGCATGGGCCTGTCAAATCATTAATACCTAACGTCATTTTATTATTTCGAATTTGTTTTTTTTTTCGTTCTTTTCTCCTCACATTCTCTCGGGCGCGACTTTATTTGTGGCTATTTGCAACCGATCTGGTGTGGCGATGCCCAACAGCCCAACGCTCGTACAAATTTGCGGTGCCGGTTGTGTGCGCAGTGCGAGCACATTTTTCGACAACGATATTGTTGAGTGTATTTATAAATTGGGCGCTCGGAGAACCTTTCCTCTCTCTCTCTCCTTGTGTTCAACTTAATTGCGCGCGCACAAACAACGGCAGGGCATGAACAACGTGAACCACGTGATCGAGAATGAGAAAGAAAGAAAAAAAACGTCATTGCACACTTGCACACACGGACATCGAATTCGCGCTAGTGTGTTGTGCAGCAGAAAGGAAAATGAAAAGGAAAAAACAGATATATTTTTAGGTTGCGGATTTGATTTACAATAACCGGGGAGCGGAAGGGGGGATGCGAAGAACGACCGTAGACCGATAGGGACGGCGACCGATAGAGTCGTTCCCAGAATGAAGATGAAAAACAATGAATAAAATTGGCAACGCATTGAACTAATTAGACAATGTCCCCTCTCCCCCTCGCCATTCGATTCGGTGCGTATGCACGATGATGTGCTCGATTTTCGGGTATCCTTGTGCATTATTTTCGACCTACGACGAGTAGCGAAGAGAGACCAAATGCGCGGGGCGAGGAAGGGAGAGATGGCACCTGCAAACTCGGGCGTTCCGAATTTCTGTCGTCCACACTCAGTGCGATGCTCAAAACGGTTCACAGTCGTCGGCCTAGCCATTTTGGTGCGTACTCGTAAATAGAGCGCAGATGGACGGAGATGCTCGTTTCACACAAATGCACACGCACACACTCTCGAGACGGCATCCACTTGTATACAATGCGTACAACGGGCCGAGCGCAGGTCCAACGTTTTCCTTGGCTGCCTTCGCCGACTTTGCCGACTTTGCCGACTTTGGGCCATTATTATCATTCACTTTTTGTCTGCCGTTGCCGTCTCCATGCTGGATACGATCCAACGAAAGGCGAGAAGAGTGTTCGCTGCCGCTCCAACAACATTGTCTGGATACCGGAAAATACGAGAAAGAATGAGCGAAGGGAAAGAAGCATCGAAATCCAATGCTGCGGAGGGAACCGCTGCGGAGCAGAAGAGCCGAGAGAACAAACAACGAAACAACAAAACAAGTGAAAAATGAAAGAACGAAAAACAACAGACGCACCAGAGAAGACGAACAACGGCCAAGAGAGAGAGAGAGAACGCGCGGCGCGTAGCTGCAGAAGCAGCCGTAGCAACGTTCCGTTCGTTACTTATGCACACTCGCTTCGCGCATACACGGACAATATTTTAAAGCAAGTCAATGATCGCCTTCGCCATCGCCGCCACCGCTGACAATATCGCCTCAGTCGGCCGTCGTCGTCGTCAACGACAACGAAAACGGCACGACGTTGATGTTTGAGCTTCGCCGTGCCGTGTATACGCGACATCGTACGCGTGTGCGCGCCGCGCTCGTTCCGTTTCATCGTTCATTCGTCCGTTCTATGGCTGTGTGGCGAACAACAATTCGGAACGAAGAAGAGATTTCAATTTTTTTTCGTGTGCCGAGACCGGGCGCGCACTCCACGTAATGCGCTGTTCGCGGCCAAACCATCAAAATCGAATCATTGCCAGTGCTGTTGGTGGGCCCGAGAGATAGAGAGAGAGGGGGAGAGGCAGAAAACCAGTTGATGCATGTACTCAGGTACTGCGTACGACGAGTACACCTAACCTTCTCTCATTAGGTGCCGCGATCGACGGTTCTGTGGCGCACATTTGGGCGGTAACCGACCGCAAACGTAATTAATAAATTCGTTCTGCGATTCATCCGCGTCCGCGTCCGAGAACATCGGAACGAAAATGCAAAGGTTAGGTAGGGGTGACGGCAGGGGAGTGTGGGCAAGAGCATCCCAGTCGAAGCGATGGTCATCGCATTAGACGTGATTTGAGAGAAGCGAATCGCAGCGTGTCCATTGTCCATGCACCTTTTGTTTCGCTTTCGGGTCGTCGTTTCGGCGCTGGCACCGAACACTCGAACAGTAACTCCGGCGACCATTACTGCGCCGGGCACTGGGCACTACTACACAAAATCGCAATCAACACAATGGGCGGCAAAAACTAATAAATTCGGCTTCACTTAAGTTTCATGAAGTCTTTCGCATTCTCATATATTCTCTCGCACGCCGGCCAACGAGACGCGGTCATGTGCGGAGCAAACCGTTTAATGGTTTCCACTTTTCACCCATTCTCGCTTCACACACTTCTGCGCAATTCCACAACGACACGAAATGCCAAATATGTATGCACGAGCGCAGAGGGACGAGGAGGGCGAAGAGAGAGAGAGAGAGAGAGAGAGAAGAAAAACGCGCCGTGGCGGCATGTGAGGAGCAAACGAAAGCACAATTTTCAGTCGGATCCGACGAATGCGTTTTGCCGGTCGCTGCTGCGTTAGCATTTTCGATGTCGCCTTTTCCCGTCTCCTTCTTCTTGGCTTTTTCGGTAAAACGTTGAACGAATCGTACATCGAGTAGATTCTCTGTGCGAAGAGGCCCCGAGCAGCGGCGACCGATGCACGTACGCACAACAACCGAAGTACAATGAGCACCATATGTGCGTGTAGTGCTCGTTCGTGCGTGCGTGCATGCGTGTGTGTGTGTGCCATCGTCTGATCGTCGCATTGTCCGCACGCACACACACCCGACCTAACGCACTTTACGAACGCACCACGACTCATCGAGATATAATCATGCCCCCCTCTTCCTCTCCGTCTCTCTCTCTCTCTCTCTCTCTCTCTCTCTTCGCTGCCCTTGTTCTGTTCGGTTGGTAGTACGTTCGCTGGGTTCCACAATTTCCACCGCATTACAACGGCCACGGAGACGACCGCGCACGCCGTCTGTAAGTAAATCTCCGTCATGCGCTCGCAACACATCGACCGATATTGTGTGTATTCCACCAACAGAATGTCTACGAGTCAATTATTATTATTATTATTATTACAGTGGTGTTCGCGATGCGAGTGAGCATTGAGTGAGTGTGTGTGCGCGCCGCAACGTATGCACATACTACAGTCGCGCGCGCTCGCGCGCCGACAACCAAGTGTCATTGAACCGGCGATTTGTGTGAAGGAACGAACGAAAAAAAAAATATAAAATGTTCGGAGACGGAGAGCAACAACAAAATATGATCGAATGAGACTGTACGGAGCGCGTATCCTACGCATGTGTGCGTGCTGTGCTCGCCCCCTCCCCTCTCTCTCTCTCACTGTCGATGCCTTGCACGATCAGCAGATTGATCGTCGACGATGGTGCATTTTTCGGGAGAATTCTTTCGAGCATATTCTCCTTCCGAGCGATGCCTGGCCACCAGGCCCATTGTGCATCTCCCGCAGGAGACGACTGCGATGCATTCTGCCACTGCGAACGGCCACTCGCGACATCGACCGCCGATGCGTACGCAAATAAATTTCATTGTTTGTGTGCCGTCGTGTGGCCAGATTTGCATTTTGGACTTGCTTTATTCGGCTGGGCGGTGTGCGGTGCGGGGAAAATGCGACCACCGCAGCACCTCAATGCATTCGTGCGGTATTGACTCAATGATTGTGGGCAATACGTATGCCGGAGTCAGCGCCGCCGCCGTCGCCGCCATTATTCACATATTGCTGAATGGATTTTCAACCAAATTGAGGTTCATTCAACCGCATCCAGTTCAACTGGAGCAGGTTATGACTGCGTCGTCGGGTGCCATGGCCGGTGGCCCGGTGCATCAATGGCTGAGAATGTCACCTATTTTCGGTTTCCCTTTTCGATTGTCGATCACTGCATTTCTGGTTCCCAATAATGGGCCCGTTGCGTTTGAGTTCGATATTCAAAATCGGAGAAGGGCGCACACCGTCGACCGACGTGCACGTCGCACGACACGGAACAATTGCCGAATATGAAAATGTGAATTAAACTGGCTGCGCCGTAGTGGCCGGGCTGGGCGCGAGTGTGCGCGTGCGGTTGGGGAGAACCATGGCGAGGACCGTCTATTTTTAAGCTGACAAGTGTAGTTGCCACAATGATGATTCCGAATGTCGATAAATTATTTTCCATTTCGTTGTGGTGTCGGTGCCTCGCTTGCGTTTGGGTCGTCCGCCGTTCTCTGGTATGCTGTGCCGTGGACTCTGCGTCGGCATCCATTATGAATCCACTCAGGAATCACTCCTCGAAATAATCATCGCATATTGGGTGAAAAGCATCTGAAAAGTGAAGCGGATCGGCGCGAACGGGCGGGCACGGGATAAGTTGGATTTGTGCGATGGGAAGAACACCGCGATTCGCCGGCTTCCACCTGAAAAACCATTCGCACTCTCGATTCGAAAGCATATTTCATTTATTATTTTCACTCATTACGTATGGGCTTGGGCTATGGTAAATGGCATTATGACGGCTCGTGCGGACGTATATTCGCAGAGTGAATATCATTCGTGTGTGAGCGGTGAGCAGTGTGTGCAGGTGCACTAGGGTGGATCTCACGTTCTTTTTGCGATTTTCTATTATATCTCGGTGCCGAAAGGTGTTTCTTGGCAATTAACAATCATAATTGAGTTTCAACTCGATCGGACAGCGCTACATAGTTGCTCAAAGTGTATTGAGTTTCTGCTGAAATGTATATTTGTCAGCCATTTTGGCTGGACGACGGAAACTTGTGATCTGCGCAGTGTGAGACTGAGGGATGCTGTGCCTGTGTTTGAGTCACAATGACTGGCATTGTGTCTCCCTTCGTTCCTTAGCGTCAGGCTGCGCAGACCCAACCAAAATGGCCGACAAATGAATGCTTGAGAGCAAAAGGGCGCTAGCTCGAAAATCTTGAGCCACAGTTTTAGACCTTATGGCTGTAATACATTAGGACGAATATCGCGTATCAAGAATTTCGGGTTAGCTCCCTTTTGCTCTCAAGCGTTCAAATATACGTATTTCCACAAAAACTAACTACACTTAGAGTAAGTACGTGACGTTGTTCGATCGAGTTGAAACTCAACAATCGTATTTACCTCGCCAAGTAGCACTTTTCAACATCGAGAATCCAAGGCAAATCGACAAAATGGTGTTGACTGCGTCCACCCTAGAGTGCACGTGCCTGATGTGGATACTAAAAATTTGCTTATTTCGTGCATTTGACGCTTATAGCCAAATCGTTGTTGATTTCTGCGCCAGTCGAACGCGCACCAGAAACGTGATAAATTTCAATTTCATTTTCGCTCGCATGCGCGCCAACATCACTTCTCACTCGCTGGGCATGGACTGAGAACATAACAATAAATAATAATTTAGGATTTACATAACAAACGAAAAATCGTTGGCTCGTTGGTCGGGCGCATCGAATCTGACACCGAAAGTGATCGAATTATCGCCATCTCCACAACGCACACAGTCCATAGGAATTCGACTCAGTGCAGATCGACGACTCGATTGCATTGGATGCCGGTCACTGAGAAGTCGCACTCTTCTTCTCCTCCATTCGTTGCCGTGCAATCAATTCAAATATGCGCTACTCAGTTTGTTGCTTGATTAAGTTGTCGGACATATTACCTCGAGCACGTATGGCGCGTATGCGCAGGAGTGTGCTGGTGGTGGCGGCTGACAATGTGCAGAAAAAACGCTCTCAATTGGTTGTAAATCTCTGAATTCTATCAGAAGCCACAGACGAATTTATCAGCCAAAATTGAACAAGCGACTGTCGACCGTTCTTATCTCTCTCGCGATGAAGTGCAAAGCGAAAAAGAGGTGCACAACGAACGAAGGAATTAGGCAAGCTTAGCACTATCGGCGAGAGGTGTGTTTATGGTGCCTGATTGTGGCACGTCTTGCCCTTTCTTTGCCTCTCTGACTCGGTCTCTACCTAACCCTATCTCTTCCCAACGATATCTCCGATTCTATCGCTCACACACACACACACACACTCGGATCCGCGTGGCTGTCGTTCGGCTTCTCGCCGCTCCTTCTCATTCGCTCTCTTTTCTTTGTTTGACCTTGAAGAGATCTCCGTTCCGTCTCCATCGGTGCCTGTCGCTCTCGCGCGTCTGAAAATATTTTCGATTTCTTTTGTTACATCGTCACATCTACATTTTTTCTCTCTACTCTACAACGAATCGACGGCTGCTGCTACAGAACGTACTCTTTTCTGCTCGTTTCAAATATAAATACGTGAGCAGTGGAGCCACACGCACACGCACACACATGCAATATGCATTCAGCGGCATTAGAAGCGACCGCAAAACAAAACCCGAAAAAAACATAGAATTTAGAAGAGCGAATGAATCGAAACAGTGCCTCCAACAGCATCCAGCAACCAGCAACAATACAAATTATTTAATTTCTTCCATCTCTGTTCATCCATTGTGCTGCGGGGCTCTGTTGCCTGTTCCGTTTCGCCGCAACACCAAGCGCACGTTGTGTCTGCATTCGAAATTGAACGAAACCGAATTAAAAACAGAGAGAGAGAGAAAAACAAACATTATCCAACCGAAGTGTGTACACTTGGTGTTGTGTCGTTATTCTGTATGGTCTCTGTACAGTGCACACGATGTGAGCAGCTGAGCAGATACAGAAATAAATAAAACGAAACGAGCCGAACAACGAAAAAAGAAAAACACGCGAACATTTTGCGCAAAACGAAAAAGAGTGAAACTGACGGATCGCGCGCGGCTCGTGTCGACAGTGGCGACTGGCGACTACATTCGCCATTAGACAAAATACCGAATGCCGGCGTATGCGTGCTCGTGGATGGGCCTCGACACGGTACGCTATGGCCTGCGCGAACACATACACGCAGGCCGACCATCGCCAGTCCCATTATTCGTATTATTATTGTTATTAATATGTATCTAATGAACGTGTGCGAGCACCATTTGCGAAGCGAGAAAAAAAAGAGAGAAAAAAAAAGTCGAGAATAAATAGCTCAACTAAGCACAATTTGTGAATCGTCTAGCCAGTGAGCCAGCCAGTCAGCGTAATAATATTGCCGGCAAAATGTAATGTAAATAGTTTATGGCAGACGAACAGTTGACTCGTCTACTACGTGCTGTGGCCCTGTGCGGTGTGTGCGCGAGAGCAAATTCAGAAAACGATGCGAACGAACAGCAAATACGGTGGAAATTATTGGGAACAATTGATCGGATCCAGCGCGCAGGTTCCAGCCGAGTGTGCTGTTCCCTTTGACATTACATCAATGAAAATATTTCTTGTTTCTCTCTCATTTCGTCTCTCTTTTCGAGCGAATCATTTCCTCCCGCAGCACAGACTTTTACTCATTCAATTTATTTTCTTCTCTTCGTATTCGCAGGTTCGTACGATCTTGATGAGCATTTTCGGTCTAGAAAAATGGGATGGGACGTGACCTTTCCAGCTTTTGTCGAATATTTTCCCATTTTTATTTTTTTTTCGTAAGTTCGCTGGCATGGTGTCGACACCAAAACGGTAGGGCATTTCAGCAACAGCAGCAGCAACAAGAAGAAGAACGCGAAAGAAAAAAAATGAAGGAAAAAACGACGATGATGATGATGTGAAGCGTCGATTAAAATGAAATGCAGAAAAACTAAAGCGAACACGGCACGGTGAAAACAACCACAACAACAAAACACTGTTCAGTTGTTCTCGCATATAGCGTGGCCCGAACAAAACGCGTGTGCTCAACCAAAGAGAAACAAACTCTCTCGCATTTGCCGGTCATTTATTAAATTCGTCGTAT
>JANTFB010025558.1:0-11982 GCA_026546635.1 Porricondyla nigripennis | reverse complement strand
ATTCGTTCCCCGGCCAACGACCACATACATCCCACGTACTCAAGAATGTTCGGTTGTTGAATGCATAGACAGCGTTGAGGAGTCTTCGGCTGTGTTTGCGAGAAATGCGAGAAAAATGGAAGAAGGCCAGTTTCGGTTGTCTGCGGTTTCTCCGTTCCCATTTCATTTAGTTCTCGGTCACGAATGTGGTGCGCAGGGTCTAAGCGCATTCGGCCGTATCCCGGTCAACAATTTTCTCGACTCTAACTTTGTCATCAAAAAGCTGCAATTTTTGTTTGACTGAGGCTGCACGCACCATCGGAATCGGAACTGTTCAACGTCGCCGCCGTCGTCATCTATGCCGGTCGCTATCGCATTTTATTATTATTATTTCGGGGTCAGCGCTTAAAACTCGTAGCGGCACAGAAGAGCAACCGAATGAAAGGAGACGACACACCGACGGCAATTCCATTTAACTTTGGTGCGTGCGAAAATTGTGATGGATGCCAAAGCTCGTTGGCAATCGACGGGTCGTGCCTCGTGGTCTCGTGATGTCGAGAATCGAAAAGCCAAGAAAAAGAATTCGAAAAGTATAGCGAATAAAACTTATAGACGCCGAGGCAAACAACAGCAGTGGGCCTGGGCACTGTGCGTGGTGCCGTGGTGCGTGCAACAACGGGCTAACCATGAACTATGAATAAATGAAAATACAGCATATAGCAGCGGCAGCAGCGACAAGCCTTTCGTCGCACGGGCCGCAATCAACTGGCCGATGCGTCAGTGTGCTCGCAACCTACTTCGGTGTCGGCTCTTTCATCGCGATTAGAACAGTACAAATTCCATTCGATTGCACAGGGCCACAGCAACGTCGTTGACGAAACACGTGCACACGCACACCCAGCACAGATAAATCAACATAAAACTAGTATGTGTACCTAGGTTAGGTAGCTAGGTATACCGCATACACGGCGCTGCCCAAAATGGGAGTGTGTCAGGTGGATTATTATCATTATTATTATTTTCGTTGCGATTTGTATTTTTGCTGGCAGTTCTCACGTAGCACGTAGTGTCGGTCAACACAATTCAGCACTCGACTAGCAAATCGAAAAAGTTGATATTGTATCGGAGGTACGCGCAAGCAGTGCTATTCATTTCACTCATTTATTCTTTCGCCGCGAAAGAACAAAAGCATCCCGGGAAATTGCTGGGACCACCGCAGTATCTCGCATACACCGAAGCACATAGACTGGCGCACGCACGCACGTACGCCCCCACACACACACACACAAGTGCACGTTCCACATTTCGCACCGAAAGTCGAAAAAGGTGAAACTCATGCAATAACAAATTCACTTTTGCTACAAACACAAACTTTTCCTGCAACCAATTTATAATTACAAATTATTTAAAAAACAAAAAAAAGAGGAAATTCGAGAAGACGAAGTGGAACACTACGGAAATGGAATAAAAAGCTGCGACTCGGCAGTTTTGGGAGGCGAACCCATCGAACGAGAGATAGAGAGCTGTCGAAAGGAAGAGGAGATGGGACGGGGAGAGCGCGATTCGCTGAAAAACGTGTTGTTGTCAACCCCAGAAAAAGGCGATCGTTGGCTTCGACGCTGAAACGATGTTCTTATCATTACTCGCGAATCTTTTTCCTTCGCAAGGACGGCGATTCATTTTCAGTCTTATCTCGTATTTACCGCTGCGATGATGATTCGCGCAAAAGGAGCTGCGGTGCAGGAAACAATTGAAAAGTTTTTAACGAGAAAACGAGACGATAGCACTAATGTGACCGTGACAAGCTAACGAGCCTGCATTTTCGTTCCATCCGAAACGTTCTCTTCATAATCACGTTCTGTTTAGCATTTTTTTTTGGGTGATATACCAACTACATCCACCATGCGCTGTCTTACGCATCCACCATGGCGCTACGAACATGACTTTCGTATTGCTAAAGTGCAGCTCGGAAAAATCGTCACATTTTTCCTGACGCAAATACAGTTGAATTTCCGCTGGATCGGGAGCGAAACGTAAGCGCGGGTGGGCCTCATAATGAACGGAATATTGCCAAATGCCACGGGAATTTATCTAATGATCCAAATGAATGCATTCCATGACACACTCAGTATTACAATGGTGTGTGTGTGCGTGCGATTCGATTACGAAATAGCGATAGGCCACAAAATTGATTGAGAGTGAGATGATGACACCATCCGTGAGTGCTCGACAATTCTAGTGAAATGTTTGTGTGGCATGCTGGATGCTGGGCACGCCGATGATTTCAATAAAATCGAAAAGTTGATCAACGCATGCACAGCTGCCAGGCACACGCTCACACGTATCCATTTGTGCATTCGGCTCTCCCCTATTCAATAGCTATTAGCGATTGTGGCGTGACAATATCTGTAGTTTTTGAATGAAATACTTGACAGACGGTATGCCAGTGGTAACCACATGCGGAACATCCAGCCGAAACGGCTGCCAAAATTGGTCCAACGCTGCCAAAACTCTCCCCAATTACTCTACCCGCTGTCATTCAAATTATATCTGAGTGATGGGCTGAGTATGATGTCTTCTATACTCCAACCTACGCCCGAAGCATCTTCAAACCCGATCGTGAACGAAAGTTTTAAAAGAAAAGAACGAAAAAAAATGGTGGACGAACGATGCATGCAAGGATGCGTCCGCCAAATGGCAGAGTGAAAAGAGAAGAAGAAAAAAACGAGTGCTGAAGCTGAACATAAGAAGTGGCTCTCCGCAAACACCCAGCATCACTTTGCATGCGTTTTTCCGGCTGGTTTGGCTTGGGCTCTATTTTTGCGTTGAATGCTATTTTATGACTTTCAAAAATGTTTATTTGCGCATGGGAAAGCGGAGGATGTGAGAAAACATCACGGAATATTTGGTTTTTGCCGCTCGATTTAATGGATTCTCTGTTTTCGCGGGCAAAAACATTTTACTGCTCGCGTTGTTTTCTTTGGTTTCTTTGTTTTTTTTTCCTTTTTACGTCGACGTTGAGTTTTCATGGCTCTAGGGCTAGGCTTATGATGCGGGCAGCAAATGTGGCAATATGGCGTTTCGCTTTCACGCGTGTAGTTTTAAGTGTTTTTCTTGCTCAATGCCAATTGAAAATCATTTACGAATGAATTATTCGGAACCGAATCGAAATCCAACGTATACAGTCATACGCATGAGCTACGTGGAAGATCAGCAGTAGCAGCGACGGCAGCAGTCATCCACGGTGCTGGCAGACAACCAAGCAGTCTTCCAATCTCGTCATTGTCTTCGTTTCTACCATTTTTCACTTATTTGTTTTCATTTCGCCGTCAGATGATTTTCCGGCACTTGCCAGATGAGGGAAAATTGCGATATCGTCAATTTTATCGTGCTGTTGAAATTCAATATGATGGCAGCGACGACCGTTGTGCCACTCGCAACTGGTATTACATGATTTAAAAATGTACATAATTCGCGTTTGCATTGTCTCCGCCGTTTTCATTACGTTGCTGCTGATGCAGCAGCTTCAATAGTCATTCATAGTTGTTTATTTTATAGCAGAAAGGAATGAGGGAGAAAAGAACGGGCAGAGCTCATACACATTGTTTCGTATGTATTATCACATTCGTGCTGCGTGAGGTGCATTCAATCGTTCAATGTAGATTGGCACTTTAGCGAATTAACTTTGCACGAGACGAGCGGACGAAACAATGCAAGACGCTCGAGCATGCTAAACATTTGTATTATGTATTATCCCACCATTCTTCCATCCATTGTTATTGCTTAGGAGACCTCGGAGTGGTCTGAGCTTTTAAATTCGGATATATTTCTTGCGAGTTCGTTCGCTGAGCGGCGAATATAACAACATCGTCAATTGCAAGAAAATGGGTTCCAAGTCCCACCATTCCCGTCGCCTAACCAGGGTCATCCTTGCTGTGGGGCGAAAATGTGTCTCTCAGCACTGCATGTTCTACCAGAAACATAGGCGATATCTCGAAAATGGTGCATGGTGAGTGGATGATTCCAGTGGTGAATAACTGTAAACTACAGTTTATTCTTGTGGTCTTGTGGAGTAACAATCCAAGGTAATCTGGAGTTGCTCGAAATCAATGTCTGCGCGACAAATGATATCGCGTGACGTCCGAGCATTGCCCCCAATTCATTGACAGCCCACTTTTATTCGCATTCGTATTCGTATTCATGCTGAAGAGCTCCACAATAATTATGGTTGCTGCTGCATTTTCATCGAAATTCCTTGAAGCTTTCAACTTATACTTGGTGGCCCTTTTTCTGTATACACAGACACGCGCGCATACACATACCACACGCCACGCTTCACAAATAACTTATTGCTGATGAAATATGCAAATAACTGATACATTTCAGTCTCGCGTATCGCGGAGATTGTGTGCCGCTGTCGTCGTTGAAGATGAGGACATTTCACAATACGAGTGCATCCAATCGCGAAATCCAAACATTTGACTATAGTATGCTGAACGAGATTCACCGAAATGCTCATTTCATACATTATTTTTGCCGTAATACGGAAATGATAAAGTCTCCAGCGTCCACACTATCGCGCATGGATGCAATGAATGATGGAACAGCTTTTGTCGGGGATCGAGATGAGAAGAAAAAAAAATGTACGGGATGTCATTAATTCAATTTATCATTTACGTGCGCACGTGGCACGCTTACACGATAGCCGGGCAGCCAGCATCGAAACCTTTTATTTTTCATTGCTTTTTGTGGAAAACAATGCGAAGCTATGAGCACGAAAATGGTTCCGCCATGAGCCGGGTGTCGGTGCCAAGCTTCTTAGTAGCATTATTATTGGGCATTAGTCGAACACCGTGCACGCAACAAAACGATGTTGTCGACTCAATGGTTTGGACCACTGGAAACCATTCATTGGTGTCATTGGCATCATTGGCGCTAGCTGACCAGCTAACTGTTTATGCTTGAAGGGATGTCGATCGAATGCGAACGCAACAAAGCCCAGACGAAGCAGACAGAGTAGAGCCCCAATACTGTGGCATTTTGTATGATTTAAAAACGACATATCATTGCGAATCGAATGAATCGGTGTTTGAGAAGTCCATTTTTCTTTGGTGCGTGCGAGTGTGTCTCTGTTGTTGTTGCTGTTGTTGTGCCCAATCGCTGATCCGACCGGCACACACAGAATAAATAAAATAAATAAATTTACCGTCGAAATCGTATTTCGAATGTGAATGTCCAAGCTCTAAGCAGCGAGAAAAGACGAAGCAACAACAAAAAAACATACGAGCAACGAGTATTAACTCTGCACAAAAAACGTTCTAGAGCAGAAAGGAATGAAGAAAAGAAATAAAGAAAAATAAATGATGAATGGCACACGAGTTTCGATGACGGTGGCATCGAAAGCGCGAGCACTTCTCCATACACCAGAACATGTCAGATTGCCAAATCGTTTATATATTTTCTCTTTTTTTTTTGTTCTTCCCATTTCGGATTGAAAGCACCGATTGAGTGAAGCAAAAATCGGGAATAAACATTGAGCGTCATGCGACGATGGGAACTTTCGATGGCATCGACACAACATTGGAGGCACGTTCAGAACAAACAGAAAAATAAAATCGGCATGTATATGTTGTTGAATGCTTGTAAGATGAAGAGCTGACGAGAGAGCATATTCACATTTACAACAACTGACGATAACGACTGTGGACAGAATGGAAAGTATAAGAAGAAGACGCAACATATATAGAAGATGGAGTACGCAACACCAGAATTGAGCATTTCGCGAGCGCTTGAATGGTCGTTGCAAGGAACAGAAAGCAATTTTAGATAAGAACCGTGCGAGCTACCAACATTGAATTTCAGTTGACTGAATCCATTCTTCGAAGCCAGTGCACACAGCGTATTGTGGCACAATGAATGTGCTATATGTCATATGTGACACACATATTGCGTTGTACTCGAACAGAATTCTTTTTTATATATATGCATTCATGTAGGTGCACAGTGAAATGAGAGAAAAAATCGCACGAACACACACACTTCCAGCCATACACCGTGTAACATCAATTTACCGTCGAGAAGACACCACCGCCAGCAATCGACGAAGCAACTTCATACGCCACTTTTGCCCATTTTACGCTATGAACAGATGAGTGAGAGAACCCACTTGTTCACGCGACTGCATTGTCTCATTGACATTTGCCCTCACAGTCTGTGCAATGCTCAATTGCTCCATGACAAATATTGAATAAATGTGTGCTTCAGTTCCCTTTTTGCTGGCACGCACGGCATCTCTTTGAGCTAAGCCGACTTTCGTAGCTCGTGCGAAAAGGGCGCCTACAGGGGCGTCCACATACTTTTTCGGTTTCATTTTTTTTTCTTCCCTTGCCTTGTGCTCATGTTCATTTCAAGTCTGCCGAACAAATATTATTGCTTAATGTTGATCGCATTACCTTACTATTAGCCGTGAAAAGCAAATTAAAACCAATGAATAACGCATCAGTGGGCTTTAGTCGTCTGAGCTGGGAGTCAAACGGCACATAAAAATGAAGATTGACGACACACGACATCATAGGGATTATGCACAAGCACATATCGCATATGAAGAGTATCGGTATTGGTATCGGTATGTCAGAAGCAACATTCCTCATCTTCACGTCATATGATCCATACGGAACGAGACGAGACCGAGGACATCGAGCAAGAAAGAGAAAATACAATATTATAAGAAATGCCAACGATATCGAGGCGAATACCATTTTCTGTCAAATTATGTGTGGATATATTCAGCGATATCCATACAATATACTATCCGCATTTCTTTGGAGAGTATCGATGCACATTGCCGACGCTATGTCGTTCTCGTTAAATCGTCCGAATGCCAACGCTGACGACCGTTATTAATTCAATTCGAGACATTTTTCAACATAAAATTTCATTTCGATCGCTAGTAGACGAGCATTCCACATGAGCACAAATTCAATCATCTGTGGTTCTTCTTCTTGCTGCTCGTGATCCACGACCGTAGACTTGTAACCGAATGCATGCCGTCGGTTAACGAAGAATTGAGAAGTCTTTCGATGAATTCCGTTTTTTCTTCGGCTCCATTCGGACGCTGCCCCGCAAAGTACACGGGAACGCGGCGTAGGTTGTCGAATCGATTAAAAATAAATAAATATTTGGGTAGGTATGAATTGCATTTGTACGTATTTTCGTTTTGCGAGAAGTTCATTCTTGGTTTTCGGACTTTGTGAGTTTGCGTTCTGTTTACATTGGGGTCCGCACGCGACCAGTTCTCGATGTGTTCTGGCGAGTGGCTCGCCAATTTCCATTCCGTTATATCTTTGTGTATTACATTGCAGATACGCACGTACTACACGAGTCTACATGTTTCGATGCGAAAAGTTTTCCTCGCGCGCACGATTATAATTTTCGGCACATCGCTTTTTTTCTCACTTCTATTTTTTTCTGCCTCCTTCGTTTGCGGTCGTTCCAAGTTTTCTAATTTCTTTAATTAATAAATTCGTTTGAAGTTTCCTCAATGTTTTTCATCATTATTATTATTGACCATGCCATGACCAACGCCTGCACACGTTCATAAACAGCGCACACATACTCCACCCCTCGTTGCGGCGTTTTTGGACCTTGAACGAATCCAATTTATTTAGTTTTCTCATTTACAACATTTCTCACCACCCGATGAACAATAGTCAACGTATTTGGATTGGCCGAACAATTTTTGTAATTTAATTGAAAGTGAACAGGATTCAACTTACTTGTAAATTACGAAAATAAGAGCATACAACGTATTAACGGAACGAAGAGGAAGAAAGAGAAAAAATATTTTTTTGTTTGTTTTTTTCGTCGATTTGTTTTGCTCGCACCACAATGTGTTTGAGTGCGAAACGACGTCGACAGCCGGTACAAATGGAAGTTTTTTGCGTGGCACAATATTGGTTAACTTGTCGTGCCGTCAAATTCTGACGGTGGGAAACAATCCGAAAAAAAGAATATTACTGTTGTTACGAGATAACAAACATCACATTTGCTCCACTCCACGTACGCCGAATACGAGGAAAAGCTCAAAAATCGGGAGAATTGGCACACATGAAACGAGATTCAGAGACGCACAATCGCATATTTGTTCATGCCACCCGCCTGAGCACATTCACGCGTAGCTTTTATTTTTATTTTTATTTCATTTTTTTTCCTGCTGATTCCACATACGATGGCACGCAAGTTTCAATTGAACTGGTTGACGACAATGAGCGCGCACACAATGTTTGTGCTTCCTTCCATATAAAATGTAATCAAAATTATATAGACACTGGCTGGGACGAACGACAACACACAATATGGACGGAGCGACGACGACGCTTTTACAATAATTTGCGATTTATTTTTATATTGTTCGTATCAATTTGAATTATTGCACAGTTTGTTCATGGTTCATGCTCAATTTGACGACGAAATGTCACACAACCGACTGATTGAATTACAGATTTTCGAATGAAAAATTCATGGCTAACAAAACAGGGAGACGTGCGACGTGCGTGGCGCGCATTATTCGCATTCGAATACGTGGAATGCAAACCGGATTGTAATTTTGTAACTGGCCACAAACGGAATTGTGTCCGTCCGTTGAGCAGGATTGTCGAGCTTATTTCGAAATTCGCCAAAATATGCTAGGTCATTCTGCATAAGTAAACAAATGCTCATTCAATTTTCAATGAATTTTTCATGAAGTCCGCGCATTCATCGCCATTGTCCCATGAGAATTATTAATCTAAATCATCATTTAAAATTTATTAGCGAACACTCGATGCACTGCAAATCAATTACGTGGCAGCACGAAAGAACATATTTTATTCGGTCTCCCGTGTGTTGGTGATTCTTCATCAATTATTTCCCACGCATCCTATGCAATTAATTTGAAATTTTCCATTGGTTCGCTGATGGATTCCAGGAATTCGGACAGATTCTCTTTCCGTTCGACGAATCGATGGAAACGAACATTTTTAATCGATCGATGGAAGTTAAAATATCGATTCGCCTTTAATGCTGCAGCTCATTGGCGAAAAATATTGTTTGTGTAGAACATAATTGCGTGATGCGTGCTTGCACATTAACATTATTTTGTTGTCTTGGGCACACAAACACCAAACGGTCCTCCGAAGATATCACGTCGTTTTCCGTTGCGCGCACGTTTACGTCTTTCGTGCCCACAAAAATACGTTTTCGATGTCTTGTCAGCTACAGAATATGCATCCGTACTAGATACGCGCCGGCCATAAACTGAATCGAAAATAGATACACAGTGGCAAATAGTGGAGAGGCTGCCCATCATGAATCGATTCGTTCATGCAGTTCATCTGAATGAATTGTAATGAACGTGGAGAGTTGCTCTTGCAGGAGAATGGAATAGCCAAGACAATAAGGATTCATTTCAGGCGGAGAAACAAATTGGTTCTTGGAGGAGGAGCACCATTATCCATTCAACATTCGATGTTTCCCCTTTTCGCTCTGAACACGATTGAATGCGAAGGGACGACGTTGCCTTAGAAGCGCATGCGGCGTATGCATAAGTAGAAATGGACTCTATTCAGCACCGCACTGAACCACATGGTTCAAATTATAGGAATTGTAGACATTTTCTGTAGGTTTGTGACGTTGAAAAGTGAAAAGCACATTTTCCACATCGGATGCACCCTGCACGTAGTTGGAAGCTATCAGTTTGAAGCTTCCTCCTACTACGTGAAAAGCTGTCGCTTTATGTTACAGAGCAAATTTAGTTTCGATTTCCAAAGAATCAGGAGTAGTGTGCAGCCAGAGGACGTCAAAACATCTATGAAAGCGTTACAGTAAATGGAGGTGAACCGAACGTCGCGGATTCGACGCGCACAACATACGATACCCATAAGTTATAAAAATAATGGGCTTATGCAATCTCACTCAGCGACGCGCGAACGGTGTGCAATACGAATTGTTTTGCTTATTTGGATTAATAGATTTCAATTTTTCTTTTAGCGATTTGAAAATAATGCATATAGGATGAGCTATGAGCAGAGCACAACACTTGCTATCGTACGGAAAATGCGAACTAACGGTGCATGAGCTAATCCGGCTTTATTGCGATACATCGAAACATCGAGGATACAAATGGGATGAGCATGAGATGGATAGCAAATAGAATTGTTACATCATTTTTATCGGCTGCAATATGCGGATTAGAGTAAATGGTTTAACTTATCGCTGGCCTGTTATTTATCTGTCTGCGAGATCGCTATCGATTCTCTGGGAATATTAATAATGCCAAATCTGAATTGCTCTAGCAGTTGGGCTGGCATCGGTGCGACTGTGCGACCGTGTTTTTATTCTTAATCTATCTTCCTTCCCTTCCATTCTTCACTCGCTCCCCCTCTCTCTCTCTCTCTCTCTCTCTCTTTTCCTCTTCCGCACACATCCAAACACACAGACGCTTCAAATGGCCGAAATCAATGTGTGTGTGTGCGTTCGCGGGACGACCATCCAATTAAAATTGATAGTCATTTTCGCAATATACCGCAAATCACGCACACACACCCAGGAAATAGTTACAAAATTGCAATTTGAAATTTGATATCATATAACAGTATTGCATATGATGTCCGATTTCGGGGCAGATATCACGACGGAAAATTGACACGGTTGATTGTTGCAACTTCCACTTCGATGAGTCCATTCAGTCGATATCCATCGTCAAATGGCAGGTCCAACGTATCCGTATCATGTCCACACATGTATTCAGTATCTGTATATGAAATATACGTGGAATGTGAGGAGGACTAAGGCGCAGCGACCAGATTCGTACAACCTAATGGTTACTTTTATATCGTGTAGTGACAGCGGCAAGCGATAACGTCAATTGAAAATAGAAACTGGCAGGCGCTGTTTCGTGTCAAAACGTACTGACAACTGCAGGACATTTTTTCACTTTTTGTGCGTCGCGCATCTATAATGCCATTTTCTTCGCCAAAGAATCAAATGCGTACGCACAATGCATGTTTACTGTTCGCATTTGGCGTGGCAAAAGCGATTTAATTGGGCATCAAATGTCCATACATCGTAAAGGTATGGTATATGGACCGTTTGTCCACTAACGTCGGACTCTTCTCTCTCTCTCTCTCTCTCTCGCAGAGGTAAGAGCTAGGCGGTAGAGGTATTGTCCAATATGCTTGTGCACACTCAGCCCCTTTGTGAAGGTACACAAGCGTTGGTGGTTGTTGGTGTGCAAAAATGTCGTGCTGTCTCATCTGTGATGGATCCTAATTGCGTCTTGGGTCTTGGTGTCGTTGTCTTCGTGTAAGCATTTTCGGATCGACCGGTCAACTGCAGATGGAAGCTGCTGCTGCGCCGTACTGTGCTCTGTTTGTGTCCTAAGTCCATGCGAAATACGTAACAATGACATTCAACGCAAACCCATGGTCACAGCCAACCATATGGTTGTGTTGTGGGCCGTTCCACGCGTTGCAACCAATGTTCTCGTTTCGTTTCCAACAGAAATATTCGCCACATGCACGATATCACGGAGACGGTGATACAGACGATGATTTACATCGGCATTTTTTTCCTTCTTCATCTTTGTTAGGGATGGTGGACACTGGATACGTTGTCCAATGTGTCGTATACAGGCCATCCCGTGCATGTATGCAATGCCAGTCAAATTGATACAAAGTTAAAATAAAAAGAGCTGGAGATAGAAGCTAGTGGATATTGGTGTGTTTGTTGCATGTTTCGCTGGATGATAGTTTGATGTGCCATGCCAGAGTCGGACACCGGACTACGGATACAAGATCGCTCAAGTCGTGTTCAATGCAATAAACCAAAACAGCGCCCAATAAGAGACAAACAAAAAGCCATGCTTGCGCAACAACAACAACGAAACGGAACAATGAATGAACCCGAATTTTATTGTTGCCATTTTATTGTTTTCTTTTCCATCTTGTTTCCATCGATTACGTTGTT
>JANTFB010024447.1:0-15225 GCA_026546635.1 Porricondyla nigripennis | reverse complement strand
AAAAAAAAAGATGGTGCATGTCGTTTTTTCACGAGATGAAACTTTCCACAAAATTTGGGCCAAATCGAAAGGGTTCGGGCGTAAGTTGATCGATTAGATATGGAATGGCTCAAAAATGTGGTATTCTATGTATGTATTTATGAATGTATCACACCCCCGATAAAGAAAAAAAAACAGAGAAAGTTTATAGTTTAGGAGAATCACAATATTTCTAGCTGTGCACGACAATGACTTTTACATATAAAATGCTCCCAAAGAGCGCTCCTCCATTATTTCTATTCCATTATTTTACGTCGATCTCAATCGACTACGTCAAAATCACACTAAAAAAATGAAAGGTGTTAAATTTGGTCGACTGCAACCCGTAAACACCACCACAATAACACCGAATATTCAATACGAATATTGCCAGTGACACCGGACTTCTCGCCAGAACCTATATTTTCCATTTTTTTAGCGTACAAGTGCTTTGTGTTTATAAATTAATAATATTTATTTCGAGGCTTTTCTTCCCCTACATTTGCCATGAGCCAAATATTGAGCTTTTTCGGCAGTGTATTTTGAACTTGGTACATTTGTGTAAATTCCAGTGCAATGAGAATACCCGAATATTCTATTCAATGGAATGAAACCGACAATAAAATTCATTAACATTTTAATAAAATCATCGCATATAAATGCTTGAGTAAGTTCATCCCAACAACTCATTATAAATGAAGAATGACAATAATTTTAGGTAAATATATTTGTTATTATTATTATTATTATTACGTATTAGGGCATATGTACAATACACACCAACTCAACAATTATATCTACTAGTGTTAGAGGAAAATCAGCCGAGCATTTATGCTTTTGATTGAGAAATGGGACGCCACGACCACCCGCATTTAAATGCATTTGCAACAAATTTGGTTTTTGCTATTTTCTCAGAAACAACGAACAACTGTTAGAAATGTGTGGGATTCGTTTGAATCGCAGTCAGTAACTTTCAATTTATGTGCACTTGGAGGGCCGTTGCTTTTGGCGTGCCGCATTCATCAACATTTTTGCAAACGGATTTCTATATCCGATTCGCAGTATTGGTGTGGCAGTAGGTACGTGGCAGGATGGATTTATTATTACCATTACTATCTTAAAAATATGTGTGTATTTTGAAATTGTAAAATGACTATAAAAATGCATCATTTAATATGTAATAACCTGTATATTATATTACAAAAAATACTATACCTATGACAATAATATCAAAGACTACCTACCGTAATAATTTGTTATCATACAACATTCATGAAGTGTAGTTGAGAAAATGTATTCTATATTATTCAATGATGAACATCAATAAAAATGATGAACCAACAAACCCAGGTATTTTTTGTTACTGGTCGGGCAGTTTGGATACTGCCTCCGAGGTGTGTCACCAACGACGAGGTATGCATCACGGTCGGACGTCACCTTCACAGGCATCAATTACTGAATTGCAACTGAATGTTTCTTATGGACGTACATCGTTGGACGTACTTACTATTGACTTCTGACTACTCACCGCTCGTTCGCCTTAACAGTTGGCATCATCGAAGAGCGATTTGGTGTGAAAATCAATGATCAATAAAATAGAAGATTTTCCCGTAACCAATGAATTACTTTAATTTTGCTACATTTTTTTTTTCACTGAATCGATATCATCACTCATGTCTCAACCTCCGGTGTTGGCATTCGACGTATCTCCGCCATTCGAATTCCCTCCACTATTGGCACCGTTGTCGCCTCCGTTGTTGCCATTTGCACCATCAACACCACCATCGCTTCCACTACCCGGACACGTTCCCACAATACACCTCTTCACGGTTTCATCGAAAACAAATCCAGATATACACGATTGCCGACGACTCACATATGTCGAACCAACGCGATAGCATTCAAAATATTTTTGACAGTTTTGACGATCAGCCACCCGGCCTTCCGTTTTACACTGGAACACGCATTGGCGTTGCGCCTGATTGTATTCAAAGTTCTCCGGATCGGCACATCGAAACATAATTGGATTGCTGACACCATCAACATACAAACAGAATGCGTAGTACGCACGGTCACCCGGATAAACGACATATCTATTTGGATTTGTCGCACAATTTATTGTGCTGCAATCGGTGGCAGTGCTTCGACGCTTGCAACCATTATCAACTGGATTGTACACGTAACCATTGGGGCATTCGTATACCAACGACTGTCCGGACGGACCCGTGCACAAGTAATATTGCGAACAATTTGTCGGATCTACGGAAATGTTACATCCGTTTTGGATTATTATATTCTGGAATGCCGTTAAGTGAGTACGTGTGTGTGTGCGTGGCATTGTGACACGAACAGCGGCATCAGTAGCACCGCACACACACACACGCCGTCCGAATGAATGATTGAATGAATGAATAGTTGGAGGGAAAAGGCGAAAGAACCCCAAATGAAACAAAACAAATATTTACTTGGAAAATATCCTGCGGCCGTGCATTCGATCCCAGTTGAACAAGTGGCGTCGCTCGCATCAATTTCACTGGTACAAGTGCCGTCCACACAATACGGTTGACCTGGATACGTTAAAGCGCACGTCTGCTCCAGCACTGGTGATGAACGTCCGACGCAAGTCTACAAACACCCACACGCACACACAGAGGGTATTGGACATCAACTCGATTAGCAATAAATTCGGCATTTTTCTGATGCGATGATGCGTGCAGACGCGTTTACCATTAATGTATTACAATCGCCGCATTTCGGTCCATAGAAATCAACACATGTGGGCTTGGCATCTCGTGAACGCGCATCAAATACTCCGATTAAATTTCGCGGAAACTGCAGTGACCCGGATGCGCTCACCCCCACCTATGTGTGAGTTAAATTAATTAATATTTCAATTATTTTCTCTGATTTCTCTGCAATGCCCTTATCGATACACACCAATGCAATGGAAAGCGCGATCCATGCCAATAATACACAAGTCATTCTGAAATGAAAGTTCGTTTCCTCGAATGAAACCGTATCACTCGTCTAGTTACAGCGCAATTGAGCGCACTGCCATGTTCGGAATGCACTTAAATATAGTTCACAATAGAGGGAGGGGAGAGATACGATTATGAGTGCTTTTCGATTATTATGGGTGCTTCACGTTCATGGTACACGTTCCAGCTAAGCGACGATTAGATAGCACCTTTGTTAATCAAATATTAACTTTGGAGATTGAATGATGCAATGTGGTGCCGGAAATAATAAATCTACCGGTTTGAATTGAGACTTAATAATTTCCCTTGTTTCGAGTCAGCAAGTATATCCCAACGACACTGCAGTACCTATAAATTGACGCGATCGTACCACGTTTGACGTATACTTACATAAATTCTCGTTCGTCCGTTGACTGGGAACGTCACTTAGCCTACATCCACAAGGCATATTACCGCCTCGACGAGTGACGTGGCACACAAAACACACACTCTCTTCTGACCGGAGCGAGTACATCGCTAACGATGATGAAACCAATGAATTGAGCAGCAGAATCTTGGCAATAAAAAAATAGCTTTATTTGCTAGAATATTTATTATATAATTACTTACGATTGGTTGATTAATATAGTTACATTATACATGTAGAGTAGACAAAGACATTACACAATACACATCGGAGACATACATCTACCTACATCTTACATATACCTAAAACTAATAAGATACAGAAGTTACAGTTATACGTCAAAGTAAATCTATTGCTGTGGAATTCTCGCGCGTGCAGACCCACTTACATTTAAATTAGCTGAAATATGATGCGCTCAAGTACAAGTTAAATAATTCATAAATAAAATGAAGAATGAATGCTTCGCGCCGTCGAATAGAATTCGCATTACTTCGTCATTTTCAACACTGGAGATATCAATAACGAAATTACGGTTGATGCCATTTCGCCCCATGGGCATTGTTTTGCTTGCCTGGGCACCTTGGTTCCTTGGCATTTTCTTTGCCTGGCCAAGAACCGAACTTGGATGACGCAAACCCTGCCTGCCCACGGGTATACCCTTCAATCCCCGAAGAGTATATCACTTAGCCGAACGAATCCTGCCCCATAACCATCGATAGTTCAGTTTTCTACGAATATTCAAACCAAATTCGCAGTCAGATGAGAATTTCACACTTAAATAACTTACATAGAAACCGACAGAAATTGCTTGATATAGAATGAGATAAATTAAACAAAGTAAATGTCTTCTACTGTCTAGTGTTTACGCAGACTGCACAAATTAATTTACCTAGAACTTAAAACCGAATGATTATAAATAGCAATAAATTAGACGGTAGAACTGTTATCCATAAAATTAATTGTTTTTCGCTACTCTCGTCTCAATTCATTTCGGCTACGGCTTTCATATCGCCGCTGTGAATCTGTTCGCTGGAGGTATGCCCATCGGAATATGCACAATGCAGTTTATCAAACGCGCGCATAAATACCAACAGTGTGCGATGTTCGTATGTCTCAAGTAGCCTGTATACGCTGAGAAAATTGGTGCTGGCGATTCATTGTGCGATTTTCAGAGAGACGTCTTGAACACAAGACTAAAATAAGATTAACCGAATTGCGAGAAATGCAAAGGTTTTCTGTTTCAATAAATAATTTCTCTTTCGGATTGAGCTTCTATAATGGAATCGCCGCGGCACACAATAGCAAGTGTGCACTATGCGGAGTGCATTGCACTCTAAACTTAAAGCTCATTGCGTTTTGTTCATTGATTTTCTATGTAGAACGCACCAGACCGCCATCTCGAAAAAATAGCATTTCCGCGATGATCATGGATATTGATATTGAGGGTTGTTCAACAAAATGACGACTACTTTTCTATTTTAGAGTCAAAAACCCACGCCACAGATTCCGGACCAATAGTAATGAATCAAAAAACAAGAAGTCAATCACTCAATTGAAGGAGGCAAAGGTCACTTTAACCACATTCAATAGACCATTTTCGTTCGGCGCAATTACGACCAATATTTCGAATTTGGATTAGCATAGTTTTGTTGGATTTGACTGTATTCATTGGGCGGCCCGTAGACTTGGTGGTGGCCGTACATTTGATTCCAATTTGCTTCGCTCATGTGATCCGAATACGTTTTCATGGATGTTGGCAGCGATGTTGCCGACGCGGCCGGTGGTGGTGAGGTAGTCATTTTAATTAATTGATCGCTTGTATATTTTGCATAGTCGTCATTCATCGCCATTTTACCGTAATCGGCGTTGCTTGGCTGGAAGTGCACCGATGCCGAGTAATTTTGCGACATAATGCCGGCATTATGGAAGCCAGACGAATAGCCACCACTGTGCTGAGATTGTTGTACCAAATGGTCGTAATGGGCACTCGCTTGCGGTACGTCCGATGGATTTGTGTTGATTGGATTGCCGGAATATTGTGGCATTGATAAGGATGACATTGGTGGTCCCATGTTCGATATATTTGCGGCGCCTGTATGTTTGCGAAGACGTGCTCGACGATTGCTGAACCAGACCTGTGGATTCAATTGAATCGAATGAATATTTCAATTTTGGAAGGGACTCCCAGTTCCGAATTCGCATCCGCCGAACCGTTTCCTAGAGTGTGTGCTTACTTGTATTCTAGCTTCTGTGAGACTGGTTGATCGAGCTAATTCTTCTCTAGTGTATACATCGGGATAATGGGTTCGACTAAATGCACGCTCCAGTGCATCCAGCTGCTCTCCGCTGAATGTTGTACGCGAACGTCGCTGCTTACGCTTCAATGGAATACCCGGCTCAGATTCCGTATCACTCGACTCCGATGTGCGGCCTAAATTTTACAAAGAAAAGGCGAAAACGTTGAATTCGATTTTTTTTGTTTGCTGTTCGATAAGGGATGTGTTAACCGGTGACCGACCGGCGTGACTTTATTACTTCTCCATTCTCATATATGTCTCGTGTGTCACCAGATATCCTATACTGGTTCATAATCTGGATGTTGCGAGCAGGACAAAAAAAAATTAAAAATTGTGACATTCATTCATCAGCGCCGAAAGAAATATGTCTGCACAGAATGAAAAAAAGCATTTTCCGTTTGTTTGTCGGGTCGGCGGCGCGAAAAATAAAAGGTCGATTTATGTGGGAATGGTTAATTAATAATATAAATACCATGAAATAAGAAAACGAAATGATGCAATAAATATATGTATTCGTTCGGTGCTCAATGCTCATTGCTAAACGCGCAATGGTTCATAGCGCACACATAAACGGTCTGGCATTCGTTTTTTCTTCTTTCACTTGTTCATAAGCCACGAAAGCCTGAGAATCGGACGGCGTATAGCCAATAGCCGAAACACAAAAATATGCGGCGGACGGATATGTCAAAAAGAAAAAGAAATAATGGAGATTTGTGAAATAAAATTCGAATGCATATTGATTTTCATCCAGACCGCACCGCATACCATTTCTAGCAAGGCAGAATTTTCATTTTAAATTGTGTTTCGAATTTTGTTGAATATCATTCTTCCATCGATGTGTTTCACTTGTGCTCTCGCCACAACCGAGATCGCTTGCACTGAATTTTCACAATAAATAACCATTAACCACCTTCAATTTGAAGTCATCATTGCTTCGACATGGATGAGGGCAGGAACATTAAATTACAATGACACCCAACGTGGAATGACACTCGCACGGGATTTTTACTCCCAGTCAACTGTTTTCGTACTGATTCGTATGGATTTCGAATGAATTACCAATTCCTTTAGTTTCAAATACCGGAGAGCAATCTGCCTTGAGCATACACAGTTTTCGGTAAGATTTCGATTCGTTCCGCTTTTTTTTAAATCCTTGATGAACTTCTCAGAGGAGAGCCAACGCTAAGCGGCGCACGCTATTACGCTTGCACGTTCTACGAATCGCACGCTATTGGAGGCAAATTCATTGGCAAAAGTTTTGAATCTTCACAATCATTTGATGGCGAAGACTTTTCCTGAAACTCACAGTTTTTCTTGACGTTTTTTTTTCTTGTATTTTCCAACGACAAAAAGCAACCTGATTATTAGGCGAATGAGCAATGAAGGAATCGAATGTTGATTTGCTTATAGTTCTGTCTATTCGGATGATTCACAGAGACAGCGATTTCAAGCATCTCTGTGCGCATCAACGAGAAACGGACGAATTCAGTTTTTCGATGGATTAGGTATACGACTGTCGCACCTACTGCATCAACGCGCAACGCCACCCGGTGAAAATGAATATCCTGTGCGATTTCATTGGAAATGGCTGGTACATGCATTTCAAACGTAATCATTTCAACGGAATGCACTTTTTTCTCTCGATTTAGTGTGATGTGCAAATTGTGGGATCGTTTTATTTTTAATGCATGAATCAATTCCATCTTACGTGCCGCAACAAATTGCCGGCCATCGCGTGTCATCGTGCCTTGAATCCACAATGAGAATAATGGCATTAATAAAATAAACTGTTCGCAACATGTGGTGTCGTTCTGGATTTCCTTCACGGAATCCTCGGCAGATCACTTCATTTTCAATAAAGTGATTTCAAAATAATTGACTCACCGCCACATCAATGCAGTGAACACTGAACCCTGAACACGCCACACTCACCGAATGTGCAGCGTGCAGTCGCGGCACTATGGTATTCGCGCGCCAGCCATGGGGCTCTTCTGCATGTTTTGTGCGGAATTCTTTCCTCTTTCGCGCGTCATTTTTCATCTTTATTTGATGTTAATAGTGTGATCTTCGTCATTTTGTTTTTATTCGGTTTTTTCTTCGTTTCCATCGATTCCTTCTTCTTCTCCGCTGCTTCGCCGGAATTAATTTTAATAATATAGTGTGGCGCGCGCGCGCACGGTCACATGCACGTGCACAACCAAAACCGAAATATACACATTTATTTCATTTTATTTAATTTTATTTTTGTTATTTTTGAGAAATAAAAGAAAAAACGAGCGAAACGCGAACGAACGGAGAGGTGTATGTGTGTGTGTGTGTGTATGCGACGAGGGCGAGAGAAGGATTCGATGTAAAATGAATTATTCATCGTGCGTAAAAACGACGACTCTACGAACTATAAAAGGGAAGATTTAACTTCTTCGTGGATGGGAAATGTGCAAATATGCTTACACAATGATGTGGTCGACACTCGACGGTGCTACATGGCTTCGCTACGTTTTCCGAACAAATTAAAGAATTCAGTTCTGTGTTTTTCGCGTTTTTTCTTCCTTTCTCCTTCTTTTATCTTTGAGCGTTTTGTTATACGCGAAACGTTTGGCTGCTTTTATTGCTTTCGCTTGCCCGGCATCACATACAAACTCAAATACAAGCTCGCTCTTGCACAAGATGCCAACCAAACGACTGAAACCGTGAGCAGATGAATTCAATGTTATGTTTTTTTCCTTCTTTTTCTCTCCGTTGCTTCTCTGTTCACGTCGGCCGTTGTTCTTCTTGCCGATTTCCATTTCGTTTAAGCGTTTATTATGAGATTGTTCGTCGAAATCGGTAGACTTATTGACGATTGCCTGAGAACCTTTTCGCAGTCATCGGTATTTTGCACCACACATGCGCGCCGCTAATAATAATAAATGGAAAAATCATCATTGAACGAACGTGCAAAGAAGACGAATGAATTGGTGCAGTAAAGTGGACGACAATGTGTATTAATGGATCGTCGGTGCCGACTGTCGACTGCCGACGAACATCGGAACATCAGACAAGACAACACAGATATGCACAAATCGCACATCAATATCATTCGCCGATCTATTTTTTTTTTAAGTAGAAGTTATCTTTTCCCAGTTTTCTCAGCCACATTCTGTTTTGCCTGCCCCAGACAGAGCACGCACACTAGACGCAATGCACTCGCTGCGTGCATGGCATTTGCTTGTACATACTTCGTATGCAATTGCACCAAAAATCGATTCGTCTTGGGATGGTCGTTCCATTCCAATACTTCTATGCGCGGAATGAGGAGAACTAATATACGTTCGGCTGTTGTCAGCCGGTACATCGCTTGTATTGCTTGTATCCGATCCCAAATGCTGCACTTCCGCCCATTTATTCGCATAATGCAATCTATTTTACGCCATCCTGTCAACAGATAGTCAGATACATCGACGCTGAATGCCAATATTTTGCGAATTATGCATTTCCCAGTCCCCAATGGCATAGACAATTTTTGTTTGGAAGAAAAAGAGTGCTTGAGTGTGTGCGTGCCCATGGTATTACCATTGAACGTCGAAATGACCTTTGTTTTGATTGGGAAAAACGAAAAACAAATTAATCCAATTCGAATGTCGAAGTAATACAATAATTTTCTCAAAGCCAGTCAACCATGACATGATGCGAACGAAATCGAGCGAAAAACTATTTTTTTCCTCTTGTTTCTGTGAAAACTTGTCCTCCATTCAATTGAGCATTTTCCATAATTTCGAATTCGGTTTGTATTTACACTTGGCTCACAGCGATGAGATGAACTTCATCCATTTTACCGTTGAACAGTTGCCGAGCCGCCATCGCTCTGAGCTCTGACCATGAAGTCAAACAAAACATGAATTTTCAGTAAAACGAAAACAACAAGTTCGTGTGGATGCGATAGAGCGGGATAGGAGGAATCGTTGTTTGTGCCTTGTACGCGTGCGAATGTGATGATGTAGAAGTGGAAGGTAGTACACGAATAGTGCACGCAGCCATCCATAACATTCAAACATGTACATACGAACACATCGTACATTTTACACGTCGCTGTGGCTATTGTGAATAGAACGAATGTCATTGGATGACTGCTCCAGTTCTCTCGCATCGAATTCAATCAGAGAAAATGATGGAAACAAGGGCGCAACGCAAAATTTAATGAGAAAAAATATATGTGCGCATGCGAGTGTGAACCTGCCGGAGTCAGAATATGCTAGGTCTCATTTTAAATTTAACATCATTTCGAACACAACAAAATATCTACGACATACTGTGCACGATGTCTTCCCTTGAATACCCGCAACGAAACTTTGGGTACGCTATGTGCTGATTATCGCTAGCCATGCATGCATGTGTCGACTGTCGTCTCATTCGCGTTAATCTCATATAGATATACAGAGATATATTTATTTCAATTTCGATTCGCGTCGTGTGCGATTCGTTTGCTTCTCTGCCATTTCTTTCTTCTTCTTCTCCATTTTACAGACCAGTAGACGGTGTAATAATGGCTGTGACAATTTTTCTCCTGTCGCTACCGCATTCGTCACTTCAGTGCTTCACTATGGCTAGCAGATGAGTGCGGCATCGAAAAATAATGATATAATTTGTTGTCACACGAACTGCTCATATGCGCACTGCATGTACAGCTCTACACTGTACAATCCACACAATGGCGAAGCAATGAAATCGTGCAGAATCGTTTGCCGCAACTCAAAACCGGTTAATTGCTATGAACGTCATCGACGTTTCTATATTTGTCGGCTCACATATCCGATTCAGAATTTTTACGATATAATTTCGCATAGTTCCGCTACGCGAAAATGGCACGCATCACATCACATCACATCACATCACATTTCTCTGGGCTCCAAGTGCTACGGCCCAGTTTTGCCATTGTGAATGCCGAATGCCCATTTTATTTGGGTAATTTTGCGTATTGCGCACGGACACGGGACACCTGTTTATCGTAAAATATTTATGATTATTGGATATTTGCCATGCCGATCAATGCATTCGATGCGAGCCAGACGCCGTCGATTATTATATTTATTCGAATGCAATATTTGCCGATGCACGTCTCCAGGAATCGGGCAACTGGTGCGAGGAACAATGCAACTGCCGCTGTGTTACCTCTGTGCTCCCAATTACTTTATACACGCGGCACGCACATACACACACTGGCACACTTAGACTAGACTCGACCATTAGAAAAGCGGTGGTTATATCGTTAATTGAGTGGTGTATTCAACAATCATCACCTACTAGTGTATTGGTTATGCTTCCGCTATCGACCTGTGTGCTTCGGTTATGGACTGTGGCTGTGCTGTGCATAATGAAAACGGTGTCTGCGCCGTTCCAGGTGTATCCATCACATTCAATAAATTATGCAATATTATTATTATTATTATTGCTGGCCACATATGTAGATGGGTGGAGTGGAATATAAAAAAAAAAGTTGAAGAAAACCTTTTTCGCACGTGATTAACCATTGGTTTCGAGTGAAATGAACTTGTTTCTTTGGCGCTGCCATTCAAGTACCACACTCAACTCTTGAAAAGATAAATGCCGTGACTTATTTCCATAAACGTATAGATAAATTAATGCGCACGTAAATAAAAACATTTATTGACTGTTTATTGATGCCAAGAAATTATTATAATTGATAAATGAAACGCGTCACTGAATTAATTCGACGTGCATCGCCTTTTGCCGCGGCGTGCCGCCGCCTCTCCGTTTAGTGAACGCATCGGGATCGGAATACGATGGGAAATTATGATGCGCAATAAATAAACGGAATTAATCCGATGGAACGATATCGTTTTGATAACAGTGGAATTTGGATGAGGGAGGATCCGAATCGTGCCAAAAGTATGACGGGATAGACGAGATCCGGATATTCGTGAAATCTTGAATACTTTTCTTCGCAAACTACTTCAATTTAATACATTTTTGGTCATGGTCAGCAGCAACATTCGAGAGTGTTTTTCTGCAGCGATTTATCAGTTGCTTTCTGTGATTCAAAATTTCATGGCCATTTTATGGATAGAGAAAAATTGCAAAACTCTTCATCTGAGTCTCCGCGATATTAATAAACACAAATGATATCAAAAACGAAATAGAGCGAATACAAGCAATCAATAGATAATCAAATAGATAGTGCGTTGATAAATCTTTGAAGTTTGACGCGCAGTTATCAGGTATTTTCGTTCGAAAAATCACAAAAATGTGCGCGTGTGTGTGCCGTCACTATGTCCATGCTCAACGGCCGTTGTGGCTACGGAATATTTGTTTGGGTCAATTTTACGACTTTGTTTCTCTGAAGAAGCAAATGGGCTCATAAAACTATAAAGTATATCTTATTTGTTTCGGAAACAGCGCGTTCGACCTTTCGCAGTAGGCAATAGGCACTGAATTTGGCGTGTATATACCTGCCGCTCTCAGGATAATTGTGCCGACCATTTCGACAATGGTTCTTATTAGATTTATTTCAATACGATGTGACAGCCGATGCACACAAACTCGGCAATAACATTAAAAAAATAGGAAAAAAATGTTGGTCGCCTTCATCAGATGCCAGGCATTCATTATTTTATTTTGGTTTGAAACTACAAAATGCAAGCGACTCGATGCGTGGAATGGTGTGAGAGTGATAAAAATCAAACTGATCGTAAATCTTTTGCCACGTCCCGACCAACTCGATCTCAAATCAAACAATAGATTAAATTTGCTGCGTGTTCGCTTGTGCACATTTTCCGAGCTCGGCTCACTTTTGGCCAATCTATTGCAATTCCCCAATGCGGGTTTCTTGTGTTTATTTTTTATTTGAAAATTCGTTTTTGTTCCATTTTGTTTGGATTTATTCGTCAGTCTCTGAATACCAAAGGACCACTAAAAAAGGCATTGAACGGAATAATGCAAAGAAGTGATTGCGATTGACAGTGAATGAGAAACATAAGAAGAAGCCAAAAGAAAAATAAATGAACATTGAACATGCGCCTCTCGCAACCATTTACTTTGGCAGCGATGTGGCAATGCTTCTTCAAATAAAATTAGTAAAGTTTTTTTTCACCATTATTTTTGTATTATTTGGTTGGTCCGATGGACGAGTAACCAATCGCTGGTAACGTGAAGGACCATTGTGAGTCGTGCTTTGTTGATGTTTACGATTTCGATTTCATTACTTTTTTTGCTGATGTAATAAATCCACGATTTATAATAACAGTAATAGTAATAATAGATTTTGTGGTTGTGTGCTTGAGCTATAAGTCTGTTTATTTGTCAAAAATGGTACTCGAGAGAAGATATCGGATGAGTGTATATGAGCACCAATGGGACTCGTACGTTTTGTTTCGCGTGGAAATCAATTTCGTTTGAACATTTCGAATGAAATGAAATAAATTTTCAAGTATTTTGATGAGATGGCCTTTGTACTCGCATATTTCCATCTTCTTCTCCTACTCCTTCTGCTTCTTCTTCTTCTTCTTCGTGTTCTCCTTCGTCCCGTTATTGTGGTGTCAGTGATGAATGATGAACGTTTCATTAGCTCATTTGGGAATTTCAAAAAAGTCTTGTGTATGACGTGCTGTCCATCATTTGGTTGCTGTTGTTGTTGATTTTCGTTAAAGTTGATGGAAAGAGAAGGAAATCGGCACGTTCGTTACGCGCTTATCTTCTGATTGGATATAGGCTTACTGGGAATCCGCAATGGAAATGTGATGTATTCAATTGAATGACCACAGAAGATAGGGAAGAGAGATAGATGGGGAGAACCAGATAGAGAGGAAAAGAGGATCTCGAGTTTTCAACTCAGAAGCCATTTCTACGTGCCAGTGTATGCTGAAATCGATGCCAATCACTGCCAGATGCTCAAAGTTCCGAATAATTGAATTCATCGTTTGATTTCACATGGACTTGATTCGTGAGGAGCGGAAATCTCACTTCGAATGGAAAGTGACAATGTTCGAGCAGAAACGCCATTGGACTCACTGAGCGGCAAAAACGAAACTCTTTACCTTGGGAATGGAGATTAAATGGGCTGGCTGTGCATTTCAATGGCCACAAAACCAATGAAAAGGCCCGATCGAAAAACTGCGCCATTGTATAAAATTGATAACCGAAACGGCAATGTGCAACATAAAGAACAACAGCGCTCCGTACCCATTCCAGATACAACGCATACACTTACACACGCAGTCGAATACAAATCTGTCATTAGCACCGTCAGTACGTCTAACCGTCTAACCGTCTAACCGTCTAACGCATATTGATTTACGATCGAACGTACGAACGAAATGTCAACCGCAAAATTCGTCAAGCTTCATTCGTCTCTATGAACGCGGAGTGTGTGTGCGTGTGCATTAAACCGGTCCATCGATGAACGAAGCGAAGCGGAACATAAAACTCGAACGATGCAAAACACAGTGCGTGCTCTGTGTATCACGTTGACGTTGCCGACACACCTATCGATTTATGGCGCTTTTTTATCAATTTCCAAATTTCCAGCATCCACCGACATCCTTTGTGCTCAATGGCACAATCACTCAATCGGATGCAATGAGTTCGAAATCGATAAGAATGCTGGCTGAACACCACCGAGCACTGCGAACGGAGCAAATCAACCATTGCAATACGGATGGCAAACTTCCCATTCGCTGAAGTGTCGCTAGCAAGCGGTACGCGCGTGAAATTCGCGAACACAAATGCTTGCTGGATGACGAACGATGTGCACGTTGCTTCCGTTTTGGCATTTTTCTCTGTCGATGTGCTATCTTGTGTGGAACGTGGACTCCACGAAGGTTCGAAGATGACGTAATTCGTCGATGAAGTGTCGTTGGACGCGCATTCACAGCTTTCCGTCATTCGATTTCCACATGATATGCTTGTCGGTTGTTCGGTTGCGGGCGTAGAATAAATACAAAACATATTGCGGGCTCTCGTCGACACAACCGACTAGCAGCGGCGCCTCAGTTTCGCTTTATCTCTCCTCCATTCGCTATATTCATTCGCAAAGACGAAAAGACAGAGTGTAGGGCGCTTTGAGGCATTAGTTACGCAAATGCGTTTACCGTCAACGAACTCGAAAACAACAATCGTAGCTATTTTCGCCGAAAGGATCTCCGAACCTAGTAACGCTGACAGTTGTGAGCGTTTCAATCAAAAACATCTTGCGTCACACCACGACCGCCACCGAGTCTCATTGTGCAACCATTTTCCATGGTGCGGGTGCGCCACTCTAGCACAATCATTCGGAACGAGTCAAAGCGATTCATCGGCCGCGCTCGATTCCACCACAAATATACTTACACCCGACCACATAGATAGGACGAAAGAAAATTCACGGCTGTGTGCCACCGAACTCCGAATGGGTGGGCATGGTTGCTGCTGCTGTTCGGCTGCGTTGGCGGGATGCGATGGCGACCGAAAATCACTATATGAAAATGTGTGAAAAATGTCAATAAATCGAAGTGCTGCCGAAAAGTGTCGGCAATAAATTTCGGGGTCCATTTGA
>JANTFB010023337.1:0-15231 GCA_026546635.1 Porricondyla nigripennis | reverse complement strand
GTTCCCCCTCAACATATCTTGTATGACAGTTCAGCACGGGGGGGAACTCAATACTTGAGAAATTGAGGTTATACTTTCCAACGCTTTCGAATTATTATTCGGCAAAGCCAGATTCTTTTAGAGCACTTCAGGCTTTCCGACTTGATTTTCCCCTTTTCTCGGTTCCTGCGGTCCTTCCCGATATTTGCCATGTTTCACATCAACATGCGGCTCACGTGTCTGACTAAAATACGGTTGAATGAATTCCGAACAAACGAAGAATTTACGTCCCTTCCATGCTTCCATCTTTTGTAATTTCGCTCTGCACCAATCACCGATTTCAGTGAATCCAGAGATCTAAAACAATTGCAAACAAATATTGCATGGACGCTTCATGAACCAGCAATCAGTGTGCCTTGATCGGAGAGAAATAACTACTGAAATATTTATAGCAATCGTACCGAAATCACGTGCAACCTTTATAATACTTTTTTTTCTACGGTTAGGCGCGAATGAACGGACAGTGAATAAGACAAAAATGCAAATAGCTAGCGAGAATTATTTCGAAGTGTTTTCTCTCCGAAGAGTGCGCATGGGCAATGGGTATTTCGCTAGGGATGCGAAACGTCCCACGGAAACGTCTCTCAATCCCCCAATGGATCTGACAATTCAATTTAAATGAACGTCATAATACACATTATTTGTTCCACGCAATGGCGATAATGTCATGTGCATTTCTGAGACTTAAATATCGCAACGGTTCCGGGGACGAACCAATGTATGATCAGAGCAGATTGTAAGGCCACAAAGCTGCTCAATGCGCACATACGGATGCTTGACATCGTATCATGATATTTTCATTTTTATATTCTGCACAACAACAGCTTATTGCGACCACCGACCACCGACCACTGGAGCAATAGACCATTCGCTGTAATGCATTATTATTCACGGTACATTGCACACGCAATGTTACTGTCGCACTATCAATGGCGTACAATCGAAAATGACAAGCCCACACAGTGAGGGGATGGTCGATGGTGTACGAAGCTGACGGGCACGGACACCAAAAGTGCCTTTCGAAAAAAAATCCATTTTATTCGGAATTTTTATTCGATTCCATGCACAACACAATCTGTCATTTAACAACGTGTGCGGCAGATAATGAAAAATGATGCACTCAGCGTCGGCAAAAAAGCGAAAATTAAAACCGAGCAGAGTGGAGCACGAGGCTCACGGAGAGGGGGGGTGTAGAGAATCTGATGAACATGAAACTGATTGATGGAGAATAAAAGCGAAATGCTTCGGTTGGCTTGTGGCTTACGGACCTCAAATCATATTTTCCATTTTATGCAATATTCGAGGCTGTACATGTACACAGTGTGCAACACATTTGCACGCCGATGCCAGAACTTTTTCCACGTTGGACGATGGAAAGTTTTAATTGGTTCAATGCGGCGACGGCACAAAATAGAACTTCGCACTTCGCATTTTTGTCTTGAATGTCATATTATTCGAGGAGGAAATCCATCATAATGCAATTGTTGCAAGCCTTTCAAACGGAATGAGAGGCGCTGATTGATGATTAGTCATTCGGTATTGCATTCTCCGATTTCGTTTTTGTATTTTAGTTCGAAAGCAGATTGAAATTAGTAGAGCGTATCGCATGACGATACCGGCAATTTTTCACCGCCCGGAAGTGAGCTGATAGGGCTGCGAAATTGGTTTTCACGAAGTCGGAGAGCTTTTGTCAGCTTATCCATACAAAAGTGTCGTCAATGCGTCAGCAAGACTCGTTGATTTTCTCGTTCGTGGTTCGATGGAAGTCAGATGCAAATGCCATCACTCCCGTATGGCAAAAAGATCGAAGACATGGAAACGAATAATATTAATAAAAACAGCAGCACCGAAAACAAATCGGATGAGTTTTCTTTCCGATTTCGTTGTCAGTAATAATAATTTATGGATGTTTTCTTTCCTCTCATTTTCTTTCATGCATTGCCTATGGCGCACAGTAAATGACACCGAAAATACAGATAGCAGCAGCCACCGATAACTAGCCGAGCAATATAACAAGGTCGTAAACGAGCGCCTTGTCACCGAGTGAGCTGATAGAGTGCACAGGAGAACTCCGATGTACAAATAGATCAGCAAACGGCAACGGTCTACAGTGGTATCGTGTTTCGGGACTCGCAATAAATTCACGAATAAAAGTTATGGCAACGGACTTTGAATAGGCGAAATCACAGGGAGCGATCATCGCAACGACGACGCGACAGAAATCTAAAATGAGAAAAAATGGCAATTCGAAATCGTCGACAACATTTTATTTACTTTTTACTATTTTATTCATATTAGGTGGTCGTGCGATTTAGTTTTTTTTTTTTTCCGCAAAAATCTGAGCAGACCTTACGTTGAGTACACACATCAACACACGCACGCTCAGGTCGATAATACACACGCACAGGGTATAGCGCACAGCGCACACATAGAAACGCGAATAAGAGATATTCTTGAATCGAAACGACGAACGACAGTGAGATGAAAATTTCGCTGTTTCTTCTTACACGTCTCATTTTTCTTCTCTTTCATTCTCTCTTTGCTTACTTAGTCGCATGTGGAACACTTCAAAGAACGTCTTGTGTCTCTGACGGCATTCAACGAAATCCGACACATTCTACGGGCAACATAGGAGAAGGAACCTGCAAGCGGCAACGAGAAAACTACACATAGAAGATAGAATAATAGTGATACGCAATGAATGCGCCGTTCCTTCAGAATGAAGTTTTGTGCGGAAAACATTGAGTTTGCCAAGTAAAAGGCAGCTAAGCAAGCACATAATCGGGTTGATATCGCGTATTGGCGAGTGGTGTCTGCGTACGTTCGAATGTGTATGTGTGTGTGTGTG
This sequence comes from Porricondyla nigripennis, assembly GCA_026546635.1. Taxonomy (NCBI): domain Eukaryota; kingdom Metazoa; phylum Arthropoda; class Insecta; order Diptera; family Cecidomyiidae; genus Porricondyla; species Porricondyla nigripennis. Next base: position 12,344 of record JANTFB010023337.1, on the reverse strand, counting down.
TGGGTGGATGAGCGTGAGCGAATGTGCGTATGTGCTCAGCATTCATTCGAGTGACGGTGAGTGCGTTTTCCATAAAAACAAACCGTTTCCGAAACATCTCAACGGAGAATTTCAAAGTGTGTGCGTGTATTAGAGAGAGAGAGAGACAGAGACGGAGAGAGGTGGTACACACAGTGCCATGCCTTAAAGTTCTATTCAACGAGATGAATTTATCTGCGTCGAGTGGAAGCGAGTAGAAAGTCCAAAAAAGTGCTTACGCGGAATATCGGGGAAAAGAACAAAACCTATCAACGAATTACTTTATTAATATCGAAATAACTGATCGAACCGATACGCAGCACATACATAGCAGCACGGTGCCAGTGAGCAGAAAAGTGGCAAACATAATGGGTTTAGCGACAACAATAGCCGAAAATGTTAGTTCAATTTACACAACACCGAAGCCAGGCCAGCATGGCGTTGGCGGTGCCGTTTGCGACCTAGATCAAGAATGTATCGATCAGTATACGCCGTACGGACAGAGGCCGGAAACGTATATTGTGCCATTGCTGTTTGCGATTATCTTCGTGGTTGGTGTACTGGGCAATGGGACACTTATCGTCATATTCCTGAGACATCGAGCCATGCGGAACATACCGAATACGTGAGTGCTATGTTTTTCTTCTTTTTTTTCTCTCTCTCTCTCTCTTCCGCTCTATATATAAATATATATTTTATGTGAAGCATACGCACGTGTGACTTTGCTCACATTTGTGGTTCGTGCATGACAGGGTTTTCTATTGGATTTTCCGGCGAACGGTTGTCGAAGGTAATGAAAGGCCGATACGTAATTGGAATGTTATGTCGAGAATGGAAAATTTTGAACCGGAGACTCGATGTAAAATTGGGTGCGTACGTTTTGGATGGATTTGCGACGGTGTCATTTTGGGTGCGCTTTCCATTTTGCACGGGCTACGCACCGACGAGATAAGACATAACTCTTGCTTAATGCAGTTAATTTGATGCGCCACGATCATTTTGAACCGAAAATCTTTCAAAACTATACATCATGAACGTCTGGGTTCGCTGTACTCACGTTCACAAATGTTGGCAGCATATCTACGTACCCCGTCAATGCGTCTACCGTTACGCCGTCTCAAGTATCGACAACTCAATTTTGTAATTATGCCAAACACCGAAGTTCTGTCGTCATGTCGGGAAAAATTATATCGCACAGAGTGCTATCGCCCTGGTTCACACCGTGCACGATGTACGTGTACGACGACGACCGCCATTCGATTGGCGAAAAGAATTGATGTGCAGTCGCAGTCGTCACTGCCACTGGTGTATAGCACGACTTTCGTAACCATGAATTCGTAATGGCTGCTTGTTCGTCACATACAGAAGAGATTTTTTTGCCATTTTGACTGCTATGCCAGCGGTTTTTCGATTGCTGGCGAACTCTGTGGTTCATGTCAAGGTGCCGCTGCTGCTGTCGATAAGACACTGTCAAATGGATGCAGAACCTCAACTATGGTAATTTAATAAGACGTGATGGGTGATGAAATGGGCTACAGTACACTTTCCGTGGCATGAGTCGCATCCACAACGTTGTTCGCTGGTCCCAATTGCGTGTCACCGAATGCCTTATTGATTTCCGAAGTTTTTCAATTTCACCGTTTTCATGTGTGCCAATGAGTGTGAATTTTACGACACAGTGAATTATTATGAAATATCCACGACAAACGCAACAGCGACTCTTTATGTTTAATTTAATGAAAACGAACGAGCCAATAGAACCGGTGCAAAGTGAAAATAATAGAATGCGCCAGAAATTTTCGTAAAACTTTTTTTATCACAATATTTACGATGCAGACCAGATAAAACAGACGAACGAGTAGCGTCATTTAGTCCTCGTGTAAGATTCACTTTTAAAGGGGAGAACACCGTATCATCTCATCAGTTCATCGATCTTGGTGATTCTCTTTGAAGATTCTATGAAGCCATCAACGATTATCATGGTTTGCAGATTGTATTCATGTGTAGGCTGCAGGGCATTCACCTTCCAAACCTTTTTGCCATTACAACTTGCCTGCCACCCCAAAATCGAGAAAAATGCTCGAAATCGGTATTTTAGAAAAGTGGCTGTCATTTCCACAAAAATGACGTTCATGAGTCAGCTTGGATAATCTATGCATTTCCGTTGCTGCGGCAATACTTTTCTTATTTGAAAGTAGCGTTGCTATAGCAACGAATAATATGCCGAATCTGTCTCTATAGCAACACGCTTTCTGAGGCGAAAATCTCGGCAGTGGTAACAGATATGGAAAGATGGTCTATTAACCTTTCCAGCTAGCCCAATCTATTCCTGTTAGCTATAGGTTGAATTTTGTGGGAACGGCGGTCACTTTCCTGGAGGTCCACAAAAAACTGCTCTCAGTTCAAATTGACCTGATGTGACAGGCAACGTTAACACGTGTGAAATAGGCTGGTTGGGGGGAGATTTTTTATCCATTGATATCCTGATGCCTGAGATGCCACTGACGAGTTCGAATACTCGAGAAACTCGCTCGGACAACGCTGAACATATCCTGAAAGCGCATTCCTTCTGTATGGAAATATATGATTGTCAGCCATTTCGACGGGTCAGAATGAACCGTTGAGAATGAAAACGCATTATAGAAAAATTGTCAAAAAACGAGGCTGGAAAAATTGAAAAAAAAGTTGTGAAATCTCTGCCATTTCCACAATTTTTGAACGTGTTGAAGACGGTTGAAATTTCGTTTTTGTCAATTTTTCTATAATGCGTTTTTATTCTCAACGGTTCCCCTGTTGATTTACTCTGTCATCATGTGCTTGTGGTGGTTGATAATTGAATTGTTGATGGTGGAAAGGGCGAGAAACGCAACGCTCTTTTCGTATTGATGATTCTAGCTCAGTGAAGGAAAGTCTATGCGATTTTTTTCACCGAACTAAAGGGGTTTTCTTTTCCTATTTAATGTTACTAAATAATTTCAATGGCACGAATCGATCCAAACGATGTTTCGTGAGAGATTCCACAGGAAAAACTAGCGCGTGTCAGAACTTGATTATATCCGAGCCCTAACGCTGGAGTTTCATGCTAACGCATTCATATACCTGTCCACGTCATGAACGATGGCAGTATATTGACACGCTGCTCGTCATAGGCGAATTCGAAAGTCCAGCGCTGGGCTCGGATAATATCTATTGCAGACACATGCTAGCGTTCTGCAATACCAAAGACGTACTTTGGAAAGAGAAGTGTCATCATCAGTGATTCGTGTTTATCTTTCAGATTGAGCAACCATTTTTCGGGCCCGCAATGAATTAACTTGCGGATAACTCAGCCGAGCAGCATGCGAAACAGTAAACACTAAACATACAATATCCGATATGCATTCGTACCCGCTATCGTGTTGACCTTTAATCAAAGAAAATTACGGAAAACGTTCTGTTGCCGCCAAGCCACCATGGAATGCGCTAGGGGTTCGACTTGCGTGCATGTGTATGCCTGCGCTGATGTGTGTGCTTTTTTCGGATCATCGTTTTATGTTTCGTGGTTGCTGTTATCGTTCATAAAATAATATGACGCCACTTGTTTTTACGATCGTCAACCGTACTCGAAACGTGTTCTAGCGTTGGTACATGCACATAGGCACACATGCACAATGATGTGTCATTTTCGTACACTCCAGATATCGCACATGCCATATAAATTCATGTGTCATATCGTCATGTTCTTGTATGCGAGCACACTATCGCGCATATTTCGGCACATTGGGTGCAAAAACGTATCACCGAATTCGAGTCCAGGTGATAAATGAAGCATGTTAAAGTTCAAGTATATTCGAAATTCCTTTCTCACCATTTATAGCAAATTGTTCGGCAGCGTTTTTCTTCTCATCTGAATTTTTCATAAAATGTTTGCATATCTGCGTCACTTCTCCTTTCTCTTCATCTTTTCCTTGAGATACACGTACTCGTACGGGCGAAACTTTTTGCTACCGCACAAAGAAACTGCTCTACTGTGAAAAATAACGTGAAAAACTGTCAATGTTCGTGAAGTGAAACATTCGGTGTCTATCCGCTGATGGCAGTGGCCATAACGGGGAACAAGATTGCAGAGAATGGGAAATTACCCCATTCAGGGGCTCGGGATATTCCGGAAAATGTCCAGGAGCTGGAAATATTCGGTAAAATGTTTTTCTGAAGGAGTATTTGATCTCTTATTCCACTTTCAATCAGAAATCGACGTATATTCTCTTGACCTTCGTCAAATATTTTTACCTTTTCCTATATCACCTTCGTAGGAGTCCAGAGCCCCCGAGAGGCTATATAAATAATCCTCCATATTCTCTTCTCAGTTTCTACCAATTCGTACGTGCTTGGATGCTATAGAATTTACATTCGTTCGGCTTCGGCGAGCGAACATATCAATCGATGTCCATTGTCCATCCGATTTCATTTTTTCCGGCTGCATATGACCGCCCCATTCCGATTCTGCTTCTCTTTATGGTTCTATTTTAGCAAACACTTCACCGCAAATAAATATCGAATTTAAAAATGAAAAATGCCATAATACCAATCGAACGCCTATTAATACTTCAACTGGTCGAAATGTCAGGCAATAAAATCAGCGTGCTCGAAATTCCAAGTTTTCTGGTTGGCAATCATGCTTGAAAAATAGGACAAGCCGAAAACCAACTTCTGACTAGACCAACAAGCCCGGCAGCAAACCTGTCTCTCTTGTCGTAAAATGTGCGAGACATATATGAATCGTTGAGAATGAAAACGCATTATAGAAAAATTGTCAAAAAATGAGGCTGGAAAAATTGAAAAAAAAGTTGAAAATTCGCTGCCATTTCCACAATATTTGACCGGCTACGGCGGGATAGACTATCTACCTTGCTGTAGACGGTTGGAATAGGGGAAACGGCAGCGATGTTACAACTTTTTTTTTCAATTTTTGCAGCCTCGTTTTTTGACAATTTTTTTATAATGCGTTTTCATTCTCAGCGATTCATATCTGGATATCTTGCGGAAAATTCAAGTTTATTTGCGGCACGAAAAAGTTTTACCCATATCATATTACGTTCACTGGTGACGAATGCATCGTGCATTCCGTGTCCGACGAAATGTAACCGACGAGCAAAAAAAAAAGTCGAATGAAAAATCGAAAAGCGAGGTGAATGTCTGATGATGATAAATTGAAAAATGATAAATTCTTAATATGTGAAGAGGGAATGATCGGTCGCCACGAACGTAAATGTAAATATAGACATTCCACATATCACTCGACCACGTTCAACGTACGATGATATTTCAAAAAAGAAAGGAAAAAATGTATTCACATTCGGCGAGAGTTTCACATCATTCCCCATTTCAGTTGTGAGCCGTCTCGTTTACTCCCATTTATGAAGATATTCGGTCGCAGGACGATGTTGGGCAAAAAAGAAATTTTCATAATTGGCACAAAGCGAAACGTTCCGTTTTGCATGTGCTCTGCATCTGCACTATATAATGTACAACAGTATACTCACCGTCAGCGTCTGACAGTTTCGCATTATATTTTATTGTTCGATTTTGGTGCTGGCGAAAATTGTACGACGCCTGTCATGGCGTACGTGCTTCGCATTAAAGAGATGTTAGCGGAAGAAAAAAAGCGGGGATGGGAACGCTTACTCTCTGCGACACGCTGGCCCCACCGGGCCGAATCGAGTGTGCACCATTCATCATTATGATGCAAAGAAAAGGGAGGGCTGGGTATATAATTTACACACTGTCAGATATAGAACGATATCGGAGTGGTATTTCATTTATATTTACACCGTCCAATTAACCGAACACCGAACAATTGCGCTCGTATTTCAAATTGGGATCCACTTGCGTTCCGATTTTTCTCTTTTATGGATGACGCCTCCACGCGATAGCCTCCACTTGAAGTTTCTCACGCGAAACGCTCGCTCAGTGGCATTCGAAAAATGCGAGGTGAAGGAAGCCAAAGCAGTTGAATCTAAGAAAAAAAAAGTAGAATGCGCAATACCGCGATAGAACCCAAAGAGGTCGTCAGCATTTTTTGTGGTTCGTGTGGCAAACTTCGCGTGCATTTTTAAAGCCCCAAAATAGTTGCGTGTGCTCAATGATTTCAGCTTTTCGAAGTTGGGAAGTTAACGTCAGCGGGCTGGGTAAATGTTTGAAAATTTAAACTCCACAAAAGGAGACGAATCATCTGGTCTGGCGATAAATCTGCATACTGTTTAATTGAATTCGGATAGAAGGTTAATACTGCCATTGAACTCGTTGCTGCATATGTGCGAGTGACTGAATGAGCAAAATAATTTACTCTTCTCTATTTGCTCCGTTCGTAAAACCAAAAAGCATGTGGTTAATTTGGCGAATATATATTATCGCCGTTAAATGCTCCATGTTCGTTTCGCATGCCGTGCACTCGAATAGTAGAAGTAGATTATCGTTAACGTCAGCAATACGTTCCATGACGTCAGCAATACGTTCGTGTCACGCGCTGCCAAACGAGAAACGGAAAACTCAAGGACTCATGCGGATACTGCATCAACGCGATGAATTCGAATGATGCAGGTGAATTTCGAATGGAATCATAGCTGGTGCTCGAGCCAAACAAACTGAACCTATTTGGAATGAATTATTATCATCAGTCAGGAACGTCTTCTACACAGAATACGTGTTTCAACACGATCACAGTGCATGCACTAATGAAATAATACTTTAACCTGACGCATTTCCGCAAGCCCTTTGCATGTTAAAGTCAGACAGACAGAAGCCAACAAGTTGGCTGTGCGTTCAAGTTTGTCACTTGGACAGGAATCCAGGAATGGGGACAATATTTGAATAAGTGATATTGTCTACACGATGTACTTCGCAACAAATATACAAGTGATGCGTGAATAGCATTAAGCGAATCGGAAGCGCATTACCATCGCACGCATTGAACATTCGCAAAATCACGCACGTACACCAGACCGGTGCGAAACTAGGTGTCTGCTCTGCACCATATACGAAGCTTTCATGCTTTGTCGTTGCTGTCTAGGCAAAGTCATGATATTTTTCAAGTGATATAAGACATTTGGACGGGTCGAATTTCGGAAATTCTATTTTTGATTCTAATGCAATGCATGTTGGGCCGAATCAGCATGAAATTGAATGCTCTTTTACAGGAATTGGAAATATTTTGAGAGTTTTCCATAGAAAAAAAGTTTTTGGAGAGTTTTCGTTTGGACTCCCCTATGGAGAGTCCTCATCGAGACCTTTACAACGGTATATATGTCTTCACCGGTATAAAACTCGTTAGACTTGGGTCTAAAATAGGTAACGGGGAGTGAAAACAACAACCAAAAATGGAAAAGTAAAATCGAAGTGTATGGTGTGGATACGTTTTGCCTAGTTTCACATCATTCTATTAGCATACACTTGGCGAAGTCTTCGAAAAAAGAAATTTCCACGCATCGACAGTAGAAAAGATGTGGGGAACTGCATTGTGTCGCCTCACTGAATCCGCCAAAGAGCAGTGAGAAGTGAGCACTTTCTGCAATTCCGCATGTCTGGCCATTCCGGGAGCACACATGGAATAGATTGTTACCGTCCCAGGGTGCATTAGAGTGCGATGTGGGGTTGGCAGTAACATCTCTACCGTAATCATTATTCTTACAAACTATTCGGTGGATGTATGCACTGTGTACCCTATCAATGACCAATGTATCATGTTTATTGCATTGCACAAGTGTACATGTACATCGTACACGTGCAGTGCACAGGACGAGGCAATTCCGCGAATTTGACTCGCCCCGTCCTAGCATGTAGCAGCGTCGCTTAGTCACGAAATGTGGCATTATCTATAGCTGGTGGCGTTTCCAAACTGTCATATGCAATGGAAGAGTGTGTTTTGCATATATTCAAGATATGTCGATTGTGTATTCGCCTCTCCACTATTTACTGACCACCATCCCGACCCGATCAACAAATGTTGCTATGAAATTGTATATTTCCATATGAATAATCGTTTTCAATTCGTGCTGCTCGTTCACAGGTATATATTTTCGCTGGCGTTGGCCGATTTACTTGTGATTTTGATCTGTGTGCCGTTAGCGTCCGTTCTATACACATTCGAATCGTGGCCATGGGGAACTGCATTGTGTCGCATCACTGAATCCGCCAAAGACATATCGATCGGTGTGTCCGTATTCACACTGACCGCGTTATCAGCTGAACGCTACTGTGCCATCGTCAATCCGCTCAGAAAATTGCAGGTAAATACATATTCATGTGAAATTGGGTAGGCTACAAAATAGTGAGCCCCGGAGTTTATTATGGATTTTGAATAAACGAATGTAGAAGTAGAAGGAAGGAGGAAGAACGAAAAGATCTGTCGGATAATCGAAATTCTACACCGGACTACCGGATTCTAGTGCAATTCAATTTAATTTGTGGCAGTGACGATGGCTGACCTTTGAAACGATTTGTGGTAACTGAGTGGTGAAAACGGCGATATACCATTAATGCTTTTTTATTGATGGTTTACGTTTTGGCATCGATCCAACATGGTTGTGCCATGATTTTGGCACATTTGGACTTCCCAGGCGGAAGATCTCTGTGATTTTCCACTCGCGATTCTTTTTTACGATTCTTTTCTGTCAACTCTATCCTCCCTGTTGTCTATGGGATTGATACTGTAATTTTCTACTCGCGATTAATCTACGATTCTTTTTTCTTTTTCAATTACTTTTGAGTGATCTCTTTCAATTCTGCGCTTTGAATCGTTGAACATTGCTTCGCGTGACGGTGACCGTCAATGAATCCTCTTGGGCGTGCTCGTCATGAAAATTCGTCGGTCAGCCGGCTTAGAGAGAGAGAGAGAGCCATTGGGATCGAAGTGTTTGCGGATTTCGAAATGACCCCTGTGTCAGATCAGGACACCCGACCGGAGGCTGTCGCTGAAATCGGCTGACTTCGAAGTGGTTGTCGATCTCGGATATCCGGTTGTCTTCGGAGGGGCCATCATATTGCAATCCATTTCGACCTGTTGTTACGTCGCAGTGATGACAGCATGAATCGTTCTGAATCCAGTCATCGCGACCGCGTCAACCACATGCAGATCTTCCAAAACCGTTTCTTCTGAATTTGCTCCTTTCAAATCGCCATTTATCGATCGCGAGAACTGAACGCATTCTTTTATTCGCGAATGATTCGATCGATGTATATACAAATATTCTCGGTTTTCGCGATCGAGTGGCGATAAGCCATACGTGAACGTCATTGGACGTTTCAATTTCCAAATTAAATGCCAAACACAACGAACATGAAGAATGAGGTCAGCGACTATTCTTTCGTTCACGAGTTATTCGGAATCTTTGAAAATGACTAATGAATACCGAGGCTCACCTTATTCTAGCCTAACTAATATTACGGGATAAACACCACGACCACTCACCTTCACACCACTCTACGTAAATGAATGAATCGATGTTATAAAATGAATTCTTAATTACTTGTATCCCCATACCATGCTGCTGCTGCTGCTTCTGTTGGCTGTAACTTGGATGACTGCGCTCGTGCAAATCAACACAATGCCATTGATGCGATACATGTGCTGTGACTTTCGAACAAAATAAATGGGATTGACGGGGCCGCACTCATTCAATGAACGAAACGTAAAATAAATTGCTTCACGCGATGCACAACACACACTTGCATAACGGTACGCCTTGGTATGCCACACCATCAGACAAAGCCATTGACGGTCATTACAGCTGTTCTAATATGGATATTATCGTTGTTATGCGCTGCACCAGCGGCTATAATGTCCAACGTTGTGCCGATCTCACTCCCAATCAGCAATACAACGAATCGAACAATTTATGCGTGCTCACCGTTCGGTGCCGATGGACCGTACAAAAAAACCTATGCCAAGTAAGTAGCCAGTGATCGATATGCAGGTAGGTAGATATATGTAGTGATGGAGGAAACGGCATGTGTGCATGTGTGGGCAGAGCTGTTCACGAAGGCGTCCATGCCGAACACAATTCGATTTCAATGAGTTTGGCTTTTATCTTTTTCAATTTCGCCTGCAAGTCATTTCTGAGCGGCGTGCTCGTGTCGTCATCTGTTGCTGTCACACAATTTCCACTTGTTCCGACCGAACCATTTCTTCACGCTCTTCGTGCAATTTCTCAGCGCCGTTGCACAACCTTGCATCTTTCTACGTCCGACGACCGACATTTTATCAGACATTGCGTTTTACACGCAGGCATGTATTTCGTTGTGCTTCGGCTCACACACGGCGAACGCGGAAGCTGGGTGCATGCGACACATACACATTTACCGTGTCGCTGTGGCGTTAGTCCTAGACGGACGGGACAGATTCGGGACGGTGGCAGAGAACAAAACTGTTGTCGATGAGAATGACCATATGCAGTATGTGGGCGCTGTGCTCCTGCTCATGTTACGTGATTGCATCCATTATCTCGACACGACAAAAATGCCGTGTGCTGAATTGACGTTTTATTGACCGACGACGAGACCAGTGCAAATATTTTAATACGGTTACGTGCGGCTGAAGAAATTACACTCTTTTGTCATTTGGGAATCGGGAATGAGGGTCATAGGGAGCGGGGCAGAGTACATTGTGCATGCTCGAATACACACTGTGCTCACGTACAGCGGTATACTGTCGCCATCCGTGCCATAAAGCTTCGATCGTCGTCTGTGTGCTTCGGTCTGTTTTCTCGTTCATGACGGCACAACATCGTCAAAATTTATTCATCGATTGTACCAGAATGCGGTAAATTTAAATTATTTATTATCAACTGCGTCCAGCGTTCACCCGGCAGATATTCCGCGCCGGCTACGACCGAATCGCAGTCAGAATGCTGTTCAAGTCAAATATGACCGATATGTAAATGCACAGCGAGAACCATGAAAAATATTCCAATGCAAATATTTGAAGAAAAGGAAAATCACCGTTTTGCAGCTGGCACCGAAATGGCTTTTTTTTCTTTTGATAATTTTCTCATTTCTACCTGCTTCAGACACGGGTATTGACTCCAAAACGGGAAAGTACGTCTCGAGGTACCTCTGCCGCCATCACACTTCTCGCCCGTTTCGATTTCCATTCTAAATCGAGCATGTCGAAGCACTCACTGATAAATGGTAATATTGGCATTGGTTGCAATTGGATCCTGTGGTACGCGTACAATTGGAATGAGCACGATGAGGGTCACCAATTTGTAATTGCAAAAATATGTCCGAAAAATGTCCCCATTCCAGACAAATATGGTTTTCGTGTCATCGAGTCCAATAAACTTCGGTCGAATGAGCTTTCGGCAACAATTGTCACAGAAACAATGTGAAATCGGAGGCTGAAAATTTGCTGCAGCGTCACTAAACTTCTAGTTGATTGATTTCATTTGGGAATTTTCTACACTCCGATGGCTATTTGTGGAACATTGTAATATCTTGACCACCGACGATGGATACTGTGTGCCTCAGCCGTTCGCTTCACAGAAAAATGTGTGGGACCAAAGTCAAATAATATTTTTTATTCTGGCGTTGTGCCATCGTCAGACCAAAGCCATCGTTGTGTGTGAGCCCGCTCGTTCGCAACCAGATCGTCGGGCATTGAAATAAACAAAACCGGTGAAAAGCTCACGGACGTTTTTTGCAAGAATGGATTGTACCTATATAACATTATTATTATTATTATTACTATCCGTCCGTCTCATTTGAACGGATTTAGCATAGCCGAAAGAGAGCGCTCAATACACGCAATAAGGATTAATGGTAGCTCCAATCTTCCTCTTTTTCTATTTTCCTACTTTTCGTTACCGCCGTGCTGTGCTGTATGTCTAATATTTTGTGAGCACACACTTTTGCACTGGCTCATCTAATTCTATGCGTTCGAAGGTTGAACGTTGACGAGACCGTTACAAATTCTCTGATATGCTCTGGTCTTGGCGACAAGCTAGAGACGATGATTGAGGGTGCGACGATTGGAAAAAAAGTCGTTTGAAGCCGCCAATGTCCGTTTAATCGAAAACCGAGAAAGCATTTTGTGATTACACGCCACTAACGTCGTATGAAAATCGATGATATTAACTGCGCAATCGAAATATATGTAGCCTAGTGGTTATGGTGCATGGCGTGGCAATATGATTGCTTTGGGGACACGAGTTCGGGACCGACTACGCCCGGAATTTTTTTTCTCTTCAAAATCTTTGTAATTGTGATAACCACTTTCCTCACAATTACAATAGACCGAGAAAAAACTCGAATCTGTGGGCTATTTCGGAAGGTAGCATAATAAAACGTGGGTC
>JANTFB010022226.1:0-15253 GCA_026546635.1 Porricondyla nigripennis | reverse complement strand
GAGCGATTCGATATGGCATCGCCGAATGTGCTCAAGGAGCTGCATCTCAGCTATAAGGTTGACTGGCCACTGAATTTGCTGCTGAGCCACGAGACCATCGAGCACTATGGCATTGTGTTTCAACATTTGTTGAAACTGCGTCGCATCACATGGCTGCTGGACCAATGCTTCTACGTAAGTGAAATCTCATCCGCCGACAGGCGCTTGCAAATTTAATTCGAAAATTACCCGTTTTGTCTCTCCAAACAGAAATTGAAGGACATACGTAAGCAATCGGCTGAGAAAATTCAACAGTCGCCGCAGTTTCGGCACGTTCAACAGATTCGACACAAATTGTTGTGTTTCATAAATGCACTGCAAACGCACATCACGTCAGTGGCGTTGCAGGGCTCCTGGCAACTATTCCAGCGTGAATTGCAGTCGGTGAAATCAATGGAAGAGCTCTACAAAAAGCACACACAATATCTGAAACGGGTCGAATTTTTGTGCATGTTGAACAAGAGCAGCCTTGAGTTCTATGCCAAAATGGAGGACATCTTCGTTGTGGTGCTACGATTTTGCTAGTGAGTATCGGGCAGCCGCCCCGTTTCTCAAGATGACGCCAAATGATGATTCATTTCTTTTTTCATTTTCACTTTCACAGCAATTTACAATCGAAGAACTGGCGCTGCAACGATCACGGCACTTACACACACCCCAAATACGAGAAATTGCTGACGATCGAAAGTGATTTTGTGAAATTGATCAAATTCATTATTTATGCAGGCCAGAAGATGTACAGGTGCGGGTATCAAACGGAAATCGGCGAATTCATTCACATGATCAACATGAACGGATACTATGACCAAATGTAATATTTGTTGAGTCGCTGAACGGTGGACGGCGGGGGGAGGCGCGGACTATGAAAATACTCACTTTGATTGGAATTTATTTGCATTTAAACGAAATGACCACAAACGACACAAATGTACCTAACCATTTAATCATATCGCAAAGAATTCATTGTTTGTTGACAAATTAATAAAAAATCAGATAAATAAAATCTTGGTTTCCTATTTTGGCGTGAGTGCCGCATGTTGGTCAAGTGAATTCCATTCATGCATCGCCGGGGAGATTCTCAACGATTCAAAGCCCTTTCATCATCAGATAATATGAAACAGATGCACGCATAATCTGAAACCATTCGAAAATTACACCATTTCCATTCCATTCAATTGTCTATTGCCAAGGCGCAGGAGAATGTGTGCAAATATCAAACGAAATATTCAATTTACCGCGACAAATGTCTGCAGCGAGCATGGCAACATTTTCAATCCGAGAAAAATGTGATTGCTTTGCCCAAACGAAATCATGTTGACGATGTAGCGTTGCTGATCCAACGGCATCAAATACCACATGGACGTATAGATGATGTTTACGTTTTCGTTCAACTTTTCGGTTAATCGGGAAGCGAAATAGCAGAATATCAGCAGCGTCACTACAACCAAGCCGAGCAATAATGGTACGTTCGCCATTCGCGAATCGAATTTGTCAAATGCGACAGCCAACTGAAAAATACCAGATGCAATTTCGATCGCACCGAAAACCTGCTGCGAAAATAGTACTCCGCTAGATACGCTTGACACTCGCTTGAAAATCCTGCACGAAATAAAAACGAAAATACAATTCAAAGGCGACTCGTTGCTGGACTTGTGCAAAGCGTGAGACAGACGTACATGTAAATGTTTCCGTGAAAATCGATCGTATCGATCAGGAATTGTTTTCGTTCAATTGAGTTGTGACGCACACGATCCATGGCCATTCGATCGATTTCGGCGAATGTTTGCTTCAAATCGATGCACATGGCCTCCACGTAGAAGCACGGACAGACGAATAGTGTTAGAACGCCGAAAAATGCAACAAAATACGTGATCATCAAGGACATGCCGTGAACGTAGTAAATCATGTAACCGGCAATAGTTGTCGAATCGTAGGGTGTTCTTGAAAGAGATGGACGCCAAAAATGAGTGAATCGTTGATGTCAGCATGGGCAGCATGCGTGAGCAATAGCATACACTATACAATACCACTGGGTGACATCGAACACACCGTCATCCAAATATCGCACAATCGAAAGTATTGAGGCGATGGTAAATGCGACACAATACACGACAATATTCGTCAGCGGCACGTATTTGGCGAGCAAATGTGCTCGACGCTCGGCAACTTCGTACATTGTGTGCTGTCGACGAACCTTCAATCCTGCAAACACATTAAAACGTTAATTGAATCCACTTCTCATTTTCCCGCCTTTGGGCATCTGGAGATTGCACCGATGACGCACTCGCATAAATCAGCTGCTGCAACGAGTCCACCATACGTCCGATCCTTTTCTTCATGATTGCGAGCGGCAGATACATCACGACTAAATTGATCGTTATCAAAAACTGTAGTATCAAGTACACCAATTTCTCCACATCCACGTTGTACATCGCGAATGCAATCATCATCGCGCAAAATGACATCAAATCGACAATAAGGACCACATTGGGCATCAGACTGATACAAATGTCTCTGGTCGACGCTGATGCGGGCAAATAAATTCCGTCGATTTTCCACAACACTTTGCACGATTCCAAAACCTTCATTTTCTTCAATTTTCGGATGCGTCTCACTCACGAATCAATTGTGGACATTTTATAGGTTCGCGACACCCTTTTGTATCGAACGGTTCGTTGACGAAGTGCATGCACGAGCACGGCAACCATGGGAATTTGTGCAGCTGCGATTGAACGGTTTTCGGGCGAAAAAAATTGGAAATAATCCGAAAATGAGCGATTGCGGTAAACGGATTCGAGCCAATTATGGTTTTCCGCATTGGAGCACAAATTGCAATCAAGGTCGATGGGCAGTGAGCTCAACCGCAAATCGATATGCTCACGTATGCGATCCGGGCAAACGGCATCGAGCCTCAGACCGGCGATGCCATTCAATGATATTCAAATCTATTTTCCATTTGACGTTTGCCCGTCCGCGTATGGGAAATGAAATGAAATTGTTTGTCGACCAATTATGTAACGAACGGACGTGTGCTGTGCCACACGTGGACCGACGTTGAAGAGTGCGGTGCCCCATCACTTTGTTTGAATTGGTAACGGCATTGTGAAACGAGTTGGAAACGACCAATCAATCGATAGTGATATCGTTTCACTTCATCTCTCTATTTTGACATGACATGTGAGCCGGTAATGAGATCCCATCGGATCATCTTATGCCAAATTGTGTTGTAATTCATCTGTCAGGAAAATACAAAATTCTGCGAAAAATGTACGAGTTGATGGTTGCGACGAGCCAATTGATGTGCCACCAGCCCACCCAGCCAGCCAGCCCATGAACGAATTCAATGGTTTACCCGGTCAAAATTGAATTTCACGATTGCAATCTTCACGTCGTTTGAACTTTCGTGCGTAGCGCGGCGGCAACAGCGCGACGCCTGCAAAGTGTGTGCAATCAGCTATTTTCTTCGCTTCTCCGCACTCGATGTGGTGCGCTCGACACCACTGGACGCAGTCAATTGTACCGCGGACCACACATACACAGGCACGTCCGTCGTCATTGTAGCGCAACAAAGCGTTCACAGCTTATTTACGCACTAATTGAAGATGTGCCATTGTTGGCGTCGTCGCACGCATCTTTCAGCGTTTGCGGTGACTCAACGCCGATGCTTCCATTGCGTGTTCGTGTCCTCGCATCTCGATTTTTCTTTCTTTCTCACTTCCATCATCACTTACGGTTCATTCGAAGCTGCCGATTCGATCGCCACTTGCCACACAGAGCACCCGAACATTGCCGTGTGCGCGTGAACGAAACAAAAAAAATACGCATTCGAGTGAAATGGCGTTGCGACATCGCGAATTCGCGACTGCGGTGGTCAGCATCTCGACGATGCAACGCAGACAGCACACAGCACAGACAATGTTCGACGTCGATAAGCTGGCTTCATCATTATATATTACGCGCGCTCGCACTCGGTCCATTTGCGCAATTGTTCGCTATTCAATAATTAGTGGAATTATCATTCCGATTGTTTGCCCCCGAAATTAAAATATCATTCGTTGGAGACTGCCATACGTACGGTCGTACGCTACCTATATGAATCGGGCATTTGATGGATCAGTAGCAGCGAACGGATGATGCCATTGCCGAATCGGCCTCCGTCACCTCCATGCGCTTCCATCGACGGTCGAGCCAGTCGCCGAAATTATTTTTCAATTTTTAATAAGATATTGTGCAGGCTCCCAAATAGGAACACAGTGATGGATCGCATCGACGCAACGAGACGACGCAAAAAAAATATGGATGAATGAGTGACACGATTCGCGCGCAATCGCACTTCAAATTACTAGCTGTCAAATGGGTGGTGAGCGCAAGCACTGTTCGACATTCGATCCCATCTGCGACTGTTCGATCCGCAGCCCAGCACGGAGTGTGGGTTACCAAATCGCATCGCCAGTGTTTACCGCGATTCTCCCTTTCTTTCTGCGATCGCTCGAGCTCGAGCCGCTGGAGCAAACAGCTTTAATTGGAATCGATTTGTTCGTGTACTCGGAACGTGCAGAAAGCATTGCATTTTTTTCGAATGTTCTCCTGCTGCTTTTGTCTTCAGCCGAATGGCTGCGTCCCACCTCCATCTCGACTCCCGTTCATCGTTGTCGATTTGATTTATTACATTTATGAGGCTGATGAAGTGGCTCGAAAATGCAATAAAACCCACAAACCGATCTCGATTATTATTGTTTATCCAAATCTGGAGTAGTCGTTCGTTCGAGTGTCGGCGGTGCCGACACGATCACATTCTCTATTCTCACAGAAATTCCCAGCGGTGGCCTGTGTCGAATGTTAATGCGCGCCTGCCAGTGATTACCACCCGATTGCCAATGCTCCGTCGATTGAACGGTCGTTGGCAAATTTGGGGAGCACCACAAACACCCGACAGACGAATTCGGCCATAAAAATCGGAATTCGAATCGCAATCGGTGGCACACACAGAAGCAGCATCTCGTTTTTGCTGATTATTGTTGTGATTCGTGATCGACGGTTGAATGCAACTGAAGAAATCATGTCGAATATCAAGCGCAAGTGATGGCATGGAGCATTCGAGCCGCCAATGTGTTCGTGCCTGTGTGCGTTGCGATGACGACGTGTGACTACTACTCCAGAAAATCGAGAGTACGTGTAAACAAATCTATAGAGTGCAATTGCGCAAACAATGACACGACCAAAAACATCGAAATATATTTTGTAGCCCTCCTCGCCCCTCCACCCTGCTTTCTGCCAATCCACCATAGGCACTCGGTCGTTCGCTACTCCTTCGTCTTCATCGAATTCGGTGTGTTTGATTAATGAGTGCACTAGTTTGTATAATTGTTGTGGCGGGCGACTGTTCTCTGCCCCCTCGCCCTCTTCCTGTTCAACGATTGTAAATCTTCACAGTCGCACACCGCAATTACAAATGATTGAGTACGTGTGCCGTGCGATCTGTCGTGTCACACATTCGTCCGATAGGTCGATCGACGAGTCAGTCGATCGGAATATGCTTACCGAACTCTGCTCAGACACCACATGGCATGGTACGCGGCATGGCTTATGCTGTTATGCGCACAGCACTTGACAAATATATTCAAATCGATTGCGTGCCTCGACGCTGTCCGTACCTCTCGTTCGGTCGAAACGATTATTACTATTATTTGCAAATGTACATTGAGTGTGTGTGGAGTAGAGTACCATCGGCACTAGGTGGCAGCGAGTACGTGCGCCCAATTGGGAACGCATTAGCCAATTGAATTGTTTTCGTTTTCTGTGGATGTCAATCGTGGTGCATCAAAATTTCAAAATATTTGAGAAATTGGCCCAAGAGAGATTGGCCAACGAAAAAACGGTTTGACGACAAAGCATTTCGCAAATGCGCAAAAGCGACCTGCACAAATTTCCGACCTGACAGCATTTCGTTGCTATTTATAAATCGCTTTGATGGCATCTTCGTTTTATTGCGATTATCACATGCAGGTGTGATTTGCGTTGCGAGCCAATGGTGAGTAATGCGACAGTAATAAACGATTCGGATCCAGTTGAAATTTAGATAAACCCTAGTGGCACTGCTTCCAACGCACGAGTCTATTTCACGGATGCAGCGCCACTTCGAACGTGGCCGTTTCGAATTCGTCCGAATTCAGTAGGGAAATCGTGAGCCGGCGGGACCGTGAAGCTCGCCGATCGACGATACCCATCTGAATGTGCGTTATTAGTTCGTCAGTTCGTGCGCACCGAATTGATCGACCCACATGCGGTCATTTTTCGATGTGTTGGAATCGCGTCGATTTAGTTTGAGAATGCTGCAGAATCTCGAATATCACGCTATTTACGAAAGCGCGAATTTCCCTTTCGATCGGATCGGCACATTAAAAAATGGTGAACGTAATTTCGACAAAGGTCACCGCGGTCGGCGAACGGAGCACGCAGCTTTCTGGGCCGATGGAATGAGACGTCTCGAAACGTTTCGATTTTAATCATTTTGACAGTCGATGCAGTTCCGTTCTACCCGCGATTTCGGAATTGTGCAAGGGCATGGGTGTAACGGATTTCGTCGATTCGTCTGCGGTAGGATTTACATGCAGCCGATTTGTTATTCAACAAGGTCACGTGTCAACTGTAAACTGCGTGCGACACATCGAAGTGCAGAGTCAGTTCTCTGTGTTCGCCATATCTCACAAGCCAGAGATTTTTGACTTTTTTGTTATTGTCGTTTTCATGATGAGTCAGCGAAGCGAATCAGACAACTATTGCCATCACACCGAATCCCATGATTTTGACACTCAGGGTTCGCATCAAAGTCGAGAGAGCAATTGCAAATTCGTTTTCCTTTATCGCATTGAGACTGTTCGACGTTCGTTGTCGATGAATTGTCGTCGTCGTCATTTTGTCGTGAAATCGTCAAAGAAATTCGTCCATTACGGTTGGAGTGTGGTGCGAATGCGGTGGTCTTGAACTGGCCGATTCGATGTCAAACGAAGCACAACCGATGCGCCATGGACCAATCAGGCTCGATTCCTCGGCGTTCGGTCCACATTAATGCAAGAAACACACACGCACGCGTCCATACAAACCACATCGAACAACATTGGAATTTTGAAAAATAAGACTATAATGGACGCATCCGGTGTTTGTTCGAATTTTCGTTTGTTTGTTCCTCGCTCATTTTCATTATTTTGTTTTTAATCTCACGAAAGCAACGTTTTCGTCGTGCATTATGTGTGTGTGTTCCTTCTTTCTATGGATCGAGTGACGCAGCGGCCACGGCTGTGAGACGCATTAGCACTGCACTCGTCTCATTTGCATTTGTAAAAGCGATTCGCCAGCTTACGGTGTGCTCGGATTGCATGCGTCAACAGTCGACGATGTGGCTGTGGCCGGTGATTGCATCTCATAAAACGAGCAAAAGCACGACTGTGCTTCGGTTGTAAATTGTATTGTGCACATCAACCAGCCAGCCTATTTGGCTGGCCAGGTAATCAGTGAGTCGGCCGGTATATCGCCGGGCGGCCACGCCGATCAAATTCGAATCGGTGAATTCAAACGAGTGAAGTTGATGAATGAATTACGCACGCAATACTGAAGCCATAAAATGAACAATCGCGCCCGACACTCTCGATCGATAAATTACGGCAAAATTGTGGCAATCCATTAATGCCACGTTCGAATCGGCGGTGCGGACACGCGCTCACCACTCTCCAGTGCGATGCATACGCATAATTATGATCGAAATTGAACATTCCGTGTCGTGGCTCAGCTGGTTTACGCCAACCTCACCGAAGCATTATTACTCTGGTCTCTGGCAATCACAAATGTGTAATAATGGTGATCATTGTGAGGTGGAATCGCAAACAAATAACGTAATCCACTTGTCTGGTGAGATATGACGACGACGACGATGACGACGAGGGCGAAAGAAATGTATTCCGTCTTGTTCGTGGCCACGTTTGGCCTGGCATCGACTTCAACATTGTGCACGCGACATCCAACCATGCCGCGCGCGCTTCATTTTCATTATTTATTTTTCGGTATTTTTGTTGTCACGATTAGTGTGCACTCCAACGGCTCCCTTCGACGGTTTCATTTAAATTTTCAACAAAATGCGAAATTCTCACGCTTATCGAGTGGACGTCCGTCTGTGTGTTTGTGCATGCGATATGTTTGCGTTGCGCGCGATTTTTCATTTGTTTTTTTTTTCGACAAAATTTACTTTCGCCATTCATGCGCCGATCGTCAAAATGAATGGTAATTGCAAAGCGGTAGTCGTGGTCGCAGCACACAGCCAAAACAAACACGGACGCGCGCGCGCAATTACGAATTCAACACTGGGCTGCTCCAAGGAAATGGGACATCTGTATATTTATAGCGAGCGAATGAGGCATTGGATCGAAGGGAAAATTCCCAGTCGGCCGAGTTTCAGGTTCACTCGCACGCTCAAGATCAATATCCACCAACGAAGCAGTTACGTTGAAATGAATACTCACCATACTTGCTTGCCTAAGACATTCCGTCTATCGATTCATACTGTGCGAAATGCTCGTGGTGAAGGCCCGTTTAGAAGCATTCAAAATTGAAATTTAATAAGCGGATAATTGCAACAAAGGTTATTTCGAGCGGAGACGAGCCACGATGAGCCGCCAAGCCGGGACGAGACAGTTTATTGTAATATTTATTTATTCAATATTTAAATCACATCTCCGCTCGCACGGTTCGCCGTCTCTTTCGTATCTTACACATTTGATTGATTCGATTCTCAACCTTTTGACCATGACAGAGCCGAAAGAATGCTCAGCAGAAAAAACTTACGTTCGCCATCGTTGATCTGATCGAATCCATTCACACGATTCAAGTGTAACGAATCGGCTAGAATCGAATGATGTACTCCATTTTTAGCGGATTGCATTCCATTCGCACGACTTGCCGCCAGTTTGCTGCTGTTGTTGCTCAGCGAGATTTTTCTCTCATTGAAGACGACCTGCATGGGCTCATCATCGCGGCGAACTTGCTACGCATTCTTCGTGATGCTTCCTATACGGGAAATGACCATGTCGCAAATTCAATGATTACATATGGCGGAATGAGTCCTGATCGCACTGAAAACGGGTAAAAAAAATACTCAATTATGGTATTTCGTTGTGTCGGATTCGAATCGACTCAATTTTTATTAACTCAAAATCTATGGTACAGATAGCACACCATGTGGTAACCGGAGTGGCGATTTGCATTGTGAACACATCCACCGGGGCCGACGATCGTTCATTCTGATGCATTGCGTCGTGCGGACCCAATGTCCACCAATGAAACGAACACTGAAGAGCATCGTCGATGTACCATTCGGTTGAATCGTTTGGCCAATTCTAAATTCTAATTGGTAGGATCTTTGATTCGCTCTAACTTCCACGTTTATGTATAAAATTAAACCTTTCCTAGGCAAAAGTTTCATGATTTTTCGAGACCTTTCCAACGAGACCTATAATGGAAGATCGGACCACAAAAAAACAAAATAGACTTTTTGTCGTGTTTTGAAACATAAAAAAATACGACGCTGAATTTCTTGAGGTGTAAGCTAATAAAAATGCTGGGAACAAATTGATTGTTTGTTTTTGTTCCACCCTAATGCATAACTCAAGTTGACAGTTGATAATATTGAATAGCGAAATGGAATGAACGAGGAACCGCAGCGGAAGCAACTTCAAGAGTGAGTAGTGAGAGGATTTTCACTCTTTGCTTTCGGTGGCATCCAAACAAATTTGAATGAAGACTGCGACGTCTAGCGACGTCACTCCGGGAGACCATTCTTCTCGAATACTAGATCAAAAACCACGTAATATTGAGACGGGGCCATTTCACAATTTCCATGAAACAAAAGAAGAATAACGA
This sequence comes from Porricondyla nigripennis, assembly GCA_026546635.1. Lineage (NCBI taxonomy): Eukaryota > Metazoa > Arthropoda > Insecta > Diptera > Cecidomyiidae > Porricondyla > Porricondyla nigripennis. The sequence goes on along the minus strand of JANTFB010022226.1, from coordinate 5,305 downwards.
ATCGTAGAGACCGGGCGAAACCCAAATGAATGAGTTGCGCGTGCACATAACTCTCTGGTTGGCATTTCGACGAACATCTGATTTACGCACAAACACTGTGGCAGCGGGAAAAGAGTGGGAGCTCGATAGGGATGCCAGTTGACCGTTGAGAATTTTATCGTCCAGCCTGTGAATGTCACAAGGACTAAAATCGAATATAAATCTGTGCGATTGACACAAACACGAACACATCGTTTGATTCGCATCTCGCCCACAGTGCGGTAACGGTCAGAAGATCACTCCTCCTCTCCCGCTCCTATTCGCCTATTCTCCACCTCCGCCTCTATATCTCTGCGCAGACAACCAATTTACGATTCAGCCGCACACCGAACTCATCGCTTCCATCCATAGTTCCGTCGATCGCTTCCATCGCATCGTGCAACAGCGGTAAGCGATGCGATACGGCCACTTTCAATGCACACAAGCGATTGCAAAGCCGCAACCACAAGCGGTGACGGAAAAACAAACAATGGTCGTTTGACCGGTGCGATTTATATCGCACAATCTGTGCCACCTATCTCGCGTAATGGATGCGATTCGAATTCTCCGAATAGATTTTACCATTTTACGTCATAGATATCGCCGACAATGCGCCGTGTTCCAAGTATGATGTTCAATCGTTTAGTGGCCATTCAATTGTACATTTGGTATAAAAACGATAAATCGTTCGAACCGCGCCATTCGCTAATTGAATGTGAAAATAACGATTGAATGTGCTCGATGGCGTACTCGTATTACACATAAAATAAATTTTCGATCGAAATCACAGCACGTGGGCACCATGTGGAGCACACGGCCTGTGTCTTAGCGAGCATAGCTCTGATTCGGAATGGCAATCAACTGCTCGTTGTGTGGAGTTGTCATAGTTCATCAGTCATCATCAGATAACGATAATTGCGCGAAGCAGAAGCCACATCACTGGCGATCCGTGGATCCGTGCAATTCAATTTCACATTCAGCTGACACCTCTCCACTCCCATTTTCAGCTGGCGCATTTGAGAGAAAGATAAATTTCCTTATGATCATTTCGCATTTCGTAGATTACTTTTTTATCGGCAAGAAATCGGACAAAACATTCAACGAATTGCTATTTCTTGCGCAGACGAGAATGAATTAATTGCAAAACGAAAGACAATCAGTCAACCACCTGAAATCTGTGAATGTGAAGTCAACGAGTCGTCGACCCAATCACAGCATTTGTCTTAAGCTACGATCCGTTACAGGCGCCAGTGGTCTCGGTCGTTTGATTAGTTTGTTCATTGATTGGGCCATAAATTCTTGCGATCGTCATTTCTGCATCTGCAGACTGAGTTCGGCTCGGCGGCGGTCACCATCCCGAGTGAAATCGAAAGCAACGACACTTTCCTTTCATTGGGATCATTGGAATAATTATCACCGCGAAGAGGCGAAAGGAAAAATTTGACCAGAGAAATGGTTTTCGGATTCTTGCTTTCTTTCTCCCATTAGCTGTTTGTAAAACAGTCAGACTGTTATGGAAGATCGTCGGCCACCGATGAACGTTCGAATTCGAACAGTCCAGACTTCAGAAACACAATAGCAAACGACGATTTGGCTAATATCTTCTAACGATCGCTAAAGCCGAATTTGAGATGGACGCGCGAAACTGATCTTGCGAAGAGATCGATCGCTTATGATTACGTGCGACATTAGTTGATAATTGGCCACCAAACGAGTGTGACGCGACGTATTCGCGATGTATGACAAGTTTCGCGGTTGACGAACGACGCACAACGAGGAAGTTCATTTTCGTTGGTGTGGCTGTACGCTCGCCAAGCAAAACGACACGTCGAGACAAAACCCTTTATTATTATTATTATTATGAAAGCAATATCATTGGCACTGGTCGTTACGGCAGAGAGCTAACACAGCACTTCTTCGGAATGGGATGAACGCGCACCACGCGACATAGGTACTGGTACATGCATTTTTTTGATGATTTTTTTTTTCGTTCGTTTTCCATCACGCGAAATGGTAATCGGTCCATCGTTTTAAACGAGAGTATAGCTGGGGACGCACGAGAGAGACAGAGAGATCGCTGGGCGTGAACGCGGCTGACTGAATGGGGAAAATGGGCTGATTATTGTCAATTTCGCATGCATCTACCATCGACCACCGCATTCAATTGTCGCGAACAATGCGCTGTGCCTGTGATCCATATTGTCTGCGGATCCACATTATGTCTTTAGATTTATGCAATAACAAATTTACACATGTCATTAGTTAAAAGATTTCCACTCGTCGTGGCCGTCGCTGTTGTTGCGGTTCGATGTCACACTCGTACCGTCTCTGCAGAGCCGCAACACACATCGAACGAACGCATGCGTGGCTGTGTAACAAACTGTGTCGAAAGCTGAATGGAATCGAAAGAACAACTATTTTATTCGCGCCACAGACCAAAGTGATACACTCAATTATACACTCTTTTTCTCCGTTGCCCTCCTCTTCTTTGCCTTCGCCTTCGCCTTCGCTTTTGCGCCAACATCTACATTATCATCGCTTATTTATTGTGCATTTGCGCCCCTTCTCCCCTGCGTCCATTCTCTCCATCGCTGCCACTCACTTCGTCTGCATCGGTTCCATCAGCCGCGGTCGTTTTGTCTTCGGAATTCGATACATTTGCCAATGTTGTTATTGGATTACTCCACATCACACGCACACATAGGTCGGTATAGACGGAAAATGCTCTGCATATTTGAGCGAGCTGTTGGCGTCGTCTGCCCATTGCTTCTTTGGCTGTGTGAAATCGTCCACAATATCCGTATGAGCTGATGTTTTCCACGACGCCGCGATTACATCACAAGCGTTCACGTGATGCGCGCATCCAAAAGTGTGTCCCAAGTGCACACATGAGTGCGAACAAAGGCGAGAGCGACCACCGACGATTATGACTTCGAGAAAAATTCAAAGTGAACGAGTCGAACCGTTGCTGTTCATTCAATGATAAAATGAATAATAATCAAAACATCGGACGTTCTCTCTTTGTCCGCGTCCGTGTTCGTCCACCTGTAAATAATATATTTAAACAATTTACGCGTTTCGTTCGTTTTCAAATCATTTCCATCCGATCGCATCCTCATGTCCACTCTTTTGTCTTCCATTCGTCTTTAACGCTCGGCCGCCAACGGCCATTTGGGTGTCCATTTTACGGTACGCAGAATGCAGAGTACGGTCTGGCCGAGCACAAATGCACGCGAATGACAGGCGATAATTTTCGAATCGACGTCGACATCGATCGATGATGTAATGATAGCACACATACACCGCTCTAGAGTCGAAAACAAACAAAGGACGGCGCATCGACTGTCAGTTCGAATGGACCAAATATTCACATCAAATTGCTTATTAGTTCCGAGTTAAGTCTCGAGAGCCGAATCGAACTTCATTTGTGGAAGTTGTAATCGTTGTGGCGGGAATAGAGAGATGAGGATCGGGATGGAGGGTGCGATCGATTTTGATTTCGCGAGTCTATTCACGTTTCTCACGTGCAGCCACACACGCCCGTCACAGACTATGAAAAATGGATAACATTTCGTTTTTAGCAATCCGCGACGTCGACACGCACACACCCACAGCGAGCCCATTGAATCAGATCGGTAAAAATCCATCCGATAATTCACGAAAACGCGAGAACAATCGCTGAAATGTGGATCAGTCAGTTAACGGTAAAACGAAGGCGGCAGTAGCAGTAGCAACAAGCGAATTCGTCGAGTTCGTGCGTCCGTTCATATGGTTCATTGCTCCACCGATTGCAGTTCGCTTGCATTTTCCATTTTGCGAAAACACACGCACGCACTGGCATGTTGGCGATGTGTCGCCGCTGGCGCACTCCAACGCAGAACAATCCATTTTTTTCAAAATTATTAATGTTTTTTTCTTCTCTCTTCTCTGTTCCCTTTTAATTTGATAATTATCATTATGTGAGGCATTATTGCACACTGAACACACGCACACACACTGGATTGGCAAGCACTTCACGCGCGCGCTCGGCCAAACGAACAACTAATTTGCCACTGTTACCTGAGCATTGTCTCAACTGTTTAACACGTTGGGGCGAACGAAACTGCCGCTACCTGCCTCAGATTATTATGATCATTTTTCGACCGGCCCATTATTGTTTGTTATGGCTGCTGCCACTGTTATGATTATTAATATCATTATGTGCCCCAGTGCCAGATGTGTGTGTGTGTGTGAGCAGTGAGCACCCATTAGCGTAAGTCGAGCACCGCCATGATATCGCGTCACTCCGTCACTTCGTCACTTCTGCATGGAAATGCATCAAAACCATTGTTTCGGCGACCTGCCGCGCTCATGCATGTTCCACTTTGGCCATTTGTCGTGCGGCCAAACGATGCAGACCCCCTGCCCTAGCACCCACCGCACACATGCGCAGTGACACTTCAGTAGAATTGTTCTGAATTGTTGGGAGTGAAACTTTTTGGCACCTCAAATACGCTTTTTTTCGGAAACAAAAATGATATATTCGTGGCACCAAATGTTCTCCAAATTTTCATCGAATCGTACATACTTGTCTGGCATAAAAAAAACTTGACATCGCCTTTTTTTGGTCTATGTCTTTCGCGAAAATCCATGTTATGGGGTTGGAAAATTCCCGAACAAAACGACCGTATTGTGCAATGTACACTAGGATTATTTCCATGTGATTTTCAGTGAGAACCAACCTTCAAACGATACATGTCAAAATTTGACAGCAATCGCACAAATTGACAGCAATTTGACAGCCAATTGTTTGCGATTGCTGTCAAATTTCGACATGTATCGTTCGAATTCGAAGGTTGGTTCTCATATGGAAATAATTCTAGTAGCGCCCTCTCTTTGAAACGGCACGGACTTTTCAGCCGGATTGGTACAATCCTGATTTTCGAGGAAGTTATGAAAAATGGCCACCTCGAGTTATCCGCTGCCAGTTTTTTTATACCACCTATTTTGAATTTCCTATGCCAAGATGCTTTTTCCTTGATGCCAATAGAGGTCACTCACTATTTTCTGTGCACCAAACGGTTACGAAGATTATAAATAGGGCAGGTCGCAGAGAGGTCAATCTCGAATTTCAAAAACGTTTAGCAAAAAAGTGCTAGATAATGTGGATACGATGAAGGTTTCTGTTTTGCGTTTTGCGACTAGTCGAAAAATACGACTGCCCCGAGCATTTATGTCCTCATGAAACTCAGTACATTTGAGATTTTTGACAGATAATCGTGAATTTCGCATCGAAGTAATTGGTTTT
>JANTFB010022225.1:0-11556 GCA_026546635.1 Porricondyla nigripennis | reverse complement strand
TTGTCGGGCAGGGGCTGCGCGCGCGGGGTCTCCCTCACCGAATTTCGAAATATAATAGAAAATGATGGAGAAAGGGAATCGTTAATCTTGCTGCAACATCACCGCTGCTTGCGACGCTCAAACGACTTTTCGATGATTCGGGCGAAGGAACAGCACACCCCACACCAACTGAGCATACACAATCCGAGAAGACCTCTCCGACGGTGAGTGCGGAGTGCAATCGGATTTCCATTCGATGGACCCACGAATGATCCTGCGATGATGTTCACACGCTGACAACTTCCATGTCAGGTGGGAGCCTGATGACGAACCAAGTGGCGGGCGACATTGGAAATGTGCAATATAAAACAAATGGAAGAACCTTTCCGCCATGATGAATGTCGTCACGAAACCTTGTTGGCGCTGGACCAATCCAATCCGTGCTCATCTATTCTGTGCTGCATCGAGCGGCAGTTGTCGCCCGAAAATCCATGCAAAGCGCATCGAATTCACTCCGATCGAATGCGATTGCGGGTGATTCGATGGTGAATTCGATGGACCGCCGTGTTTGGCGCAAGTGTGGCACCCCAAAACCTTACCCCAACCCATCTTGCCACATATCGTTCTCGATGAACAGCATACATTCGCGTCCGTAATGTGTTCGAGATAACGATGAATGTGGGTGGGATTCGAGCGAGATGCCTCGGTTGCTTTGTCATTGTGCATTGTTATATTGGTATTTTATGTCGTGCCCGTATCGCAAGTGTGCTCGCTGCCGCTCCGTTGCCATCGCCATCGCCATCGCCATCGTCCTGCTGCAAATCGTTGATGGTTCGGGCCGAACGTAGGAGAGCCATTCTGTTCTGCGCTTCGCACCAGCATCCGACCATTGAAAAATGAAAGCCTCTTATCTGCGCCGACAAGCATTCACATGCATGCGGAATGTGCCAGAATCGATGTGGGTGTGCGTGCAATGTGCCAATGAGCGGCCGTACGAATTGCGAAATATGTGGATGCGCGACATGCTTGCCGATGGCCTTCGTGCACCGAGCACACTCGGCGGATCCACACCCGTTTCCACATAAATGGAAATTCTAACATTTACGCCGCCCGCCGTGTGCTCGCGCTGCCAATATGTGTGCATTGGAAATGGCCATGTGTGCCACGAGCCATTCACGTTCGCACGGGTGATGTGATGTGAGGGCGGGGGGCTCTCGGGCTCGGCGTCCGCCTGATAATAATAATAGCATCGCTTGTGCTGTGTTTATGTTTCGCAAATGAAATGCAAAGTAGCGGCAACCGGGCCGACACACACTCGCACACTCGCACACTCGCTCGCCCCATTCGCTGCGAGCGAAATATTTGGTCAAATAGCAAAGCACATTCTTCCATCCGCCTGACATGACACGAATTGCGCGCGCGCGCGTCTTATCGGCATCGCGCGTAAATTATTGCCGATAAAAAATTCGGTGAACTTCTCCCGCACAATGTTCCTCCGCTTTCCCGCACACACTCGCAGCTCGCACGCCAGATAGAATCCCATCTCCCAACTCCCAAGCCCTACCACACATAGGTGTGTGTGCGTGTGCGCAGCGATCACATGAGTGTAATAATATATGGTGTATTCATTGAGATGGAATGAAATGTTTTGCACACATGCCAATGCCGTCCCGGCAAAATCCTGTACAATGCTCCGCGCGCGCTCTCCGCCCGTGTGTAGCTGCGAGATATATTCGGCGGTGGCGACAACGACGACGCGGCCATCGCATCCACTCTACTCTACTCTACCCATCCACACGTCCCACTTCCACCTCTTCGTCAGGCACACACGACCGCACGAATTTCACACATGCGCTTCGCTCGGAACCGTTTGCATAAATTCCAGCGTGTGTATTGGATACAATGTACGCTTAATAGGAACCATTTAATGTTAAATATGACCCTCCCATGTATGCAAATGACTGAAAATTTTCAATGTTGTCATTTACACACAGTGGTGAGCGCGTCGAGCGCGAGCGTACTCTTGCCGCGCGCGCTCGCGCCTCTTCTGCTCCGAGAATGGATTGCGCGATCCGTTTTTCCTTTTTTTCCTTTTTTTTTTTCTTCTATTTTGCTTTCATTTGGCATCTCGTGTGCGTGGCACTCGCGAGATCGTGGTTGCGGTCGATGTGAATGAAGCGCCGAATTCCCGAATGCCGTCAGAGTAAATACTCGCGTCACGAGCACAGCACAGCACACATGCGGGCAGGCAGGCAGGCGGGCGGGCATGCATGCGCACAGTTGAGTAGTAAATCAGCAGCGGGAAAAAGTTATTCACATCGAAATTACTGTTGCGAAGAAGAAACTAATTCTCGCTGATTTAATTCATTTCACATATATTACAAGTTTACAATCTTATGCGCGATACGCGAAAGATGCGATGGCAACGGCGACGGCGACGACGACGTCGACCGGAGAGTAGAGCCAAAAACAGCCGTATATTTGATGCCATTTGCCAGCAAGAATGGGTACATAAATTTTAATGGCTTGCCGCAAACGCCCATCACACTCGCACACAATGTATTCACATATGCCGAACGCGGGCGGCCGGGCGGCCGGCGCGAGCCTCACAACCGAATTGGTGAGTTTTCGTATTTTACATACGACACGATAACCGACTGGATGCCGCTGCACATATTCGCTACATATAATTACGCATCCGATGGAACACACACACGTCGCCTCCTAGCAGCCATTGCCATGCCATCGCCGCAAGCCAGAAGGAAGCTTCCCTCTCTCTCTCTCTCTCTCTCTGTCCCTGTCTCTGTTGCGAACGAGCGCGGGCACACCGAATAGAAAAAGCAAATTTCCGAACATTTTAAGTTGGTCGTGCGACATGTCTATAAATTAATGAGAAACTTTGCGCGAGACTAACGAAGAAAATTTCCTCCGAGCACATTCATTTCGGAGGTGGGTAGGAGGTGTAGGTTGGTCGGTGCTCTCGGGTAGGTATGCGCATATGGATGTGGCTGTGGACGGGGGCACATTTGATGCGAGCGTGGTGGGCGCGAACACGGAGCACATATACGAGCGAGAGAAAGGGACGAAGCCACCGCGTTGTTTAATTGCAAATAAAATGAATGACCTGCACGCGCGAGCAAGCCGAATGTGAGTGTGTGTGCGGATGGCAAGTTGCAGCCCACTCGTGCACTCGACTCATTTAGATTCGAGCCAGAGAAGGCAACAAACGAGATAAAACAGCCCGAAACTCAGAAGAGCCAGAGCTCCAGAACGGCAACAAAACAACAATTGCCATAATTCCAGATGGCCGCCAGCGGTGATTCCAGTTCAACGCACGAAATGTGCGTGCGATTTTCCAGGTTCGAACTTTTTCGCGGCGCGCAATTTCCGTTTTGCCAACAAAACGAAGAAGGAAAAAAAAAACTCCCATTTCGAGAGCACTCACATTTCACGCAACAATCAATTGGCGCGCGTCAAACATGTCGGCATATGCACGCACATTTGGCTGCGCACCATTTTAATATTCCATGCATGCGTGTGCCCTGCGTGCTGTTTGGCGCGGAATTCGCTCGCGTCAAATTGCGTTCGCTTCTTGATTTCCAATTCCAGCGACATTGAAAAAGCCATTCGCCGAGAATACACATTCGGGCTCGAGCGAATACACTCATATACGCGGGCAGGCCCATCGAACGAAAATGACACAAACGACACGTCGATCGATATGCATTATGTATATTTATTGCCGACGTCTCATTCGAGCGTGAAGAATATTCTCTCTTTTTTTCCGTTCTCATTTTCATTTTCAATTTTTGTTTTCGTTTGTTCACGGATATTGTTTGCTGTACGTGTGCGCTGTGCGCTGGGTGCGTGTCGATGTAAGGTCGGAGTCGTGGTGTGTAGGCCTTCTGGTATGCGAATGAGCAATGTAACCCTTCTCTGCAGCGCCAGCAGCAGACGATTTCACATTCATCCGCACTGACACACGCGCGCAGACACAAATCAAATCACAGAGTTCGTTCCAAAAACAACGACAAAGGAACGAACGAATAATGGCATACGAATATGCGATTTTTATCATTGACACCTCAATAAATATGCGGAAAACTCACGAACGATTGAAATGAGAGACAAGCGAAGTGTCATTCAGGAGATGGGGCCACAGTGTGGAGGACGAACGTAGGTACACCGTTGATGTGTCACATTGTTGTGCTGCCTGCCGTCGCGCACCATCAATCGGCCGTTACATTTTATGAATAAATGAGTTTCGTTTACTTTGATTTTGATACACGGGCGACGGCACATCCAGTCAGATGTAGGTCAACATTTCCGTTAACTCGATTTTCATTTTTAATTCAATTGCATCGCGCGAACGTCGGAGCGTCAATTACTCGACGCTGCTATGCCTTGCACAGAAAACACATGGTATCTGGTGCGCAGCGCACCGAATTAACAGTGAAAATAATTTTTCAATTGAAATTCACAATTGGCATTTTATCGTCGAGACGCTTCAATTGATTCGTTCTCCAACAGAGCGCAAGAGCGGAGGATCGGTAGTCGAGCTGTTTGCGTCATCCCGATCGATGGCCGCGTGTACCCGAACGCCTAGACCTCGTGCCAACACATGGCCGTTTAATGTCCTCAATCGTACGTGTGCGCACATATTGAATTGATTTAATATTTTCCATTCAAAAATCAGCTTCGATTCATCGAGATTATTTTACTTTTCTTTTTTCGGTTCGTCTGCTGCCGCTGCCTTGCATTTGCATCACAATCGTCAGTACTCTCGACCGCGTAGCCATGTGCAACTTGACATTCACCGAACATCGGAGTCGAGGCCGAACAAATGAATTTTTAATATGGCCACAAATTGCGCGGCATTTCTGTGTTCCTTTTTTTTTGTAGATTTTTATTCAAATCGACGAACAAAGGTAAGTGCGTGTGGATAGGAATCCTATGCCCGGAGACGTTCAGCATTCACACTTCATATTATATAAAATGTTCGATGGCGAGCGAGTGCAGTGCGATGGAAGTGGTAGGCATGTGAATGTATCGAAACGGGGACCACACATCGTGATATTGAAATTGTCCTGGCTGGTGACTGCTGCCTGGTGATCAACTGGGACACTTCAGTCGTGTTGGTCGAGTGCCTCTTCTTCGATATCGAGATGGAAATCGAGAGAGCAGAGAGAGAGAGAAAAAAATAATCGAAACGATTGACGATAAAAGATCGATTCGGTCGATTTGCACGTTGCAACGTCAACTTCATTTTTCCCGAGCACTTCATTTTCGGTCGGTTAGATTCGGTATATTTGAGTGGAAAATAGTGTTATCGACTCACGTTGGAGCCGATGCATTAATCCTATCGCGAAACAGATCAAATAAATAATTACCTTGTTCAGTCGCCTTTGTTGCCTCTGTGATGTTTGTACGGCAGACCTAGAAGTCATCTGCCTCAACATCGATCGATCCTTCTTCACAGGCACAAAAGTGCTAGCCAACACTGAAAAAAAACTGCTCTCGATTGTTGCTGTTGCCGTCGCATTTCCCAACTTAATAATATTTTACAAAACACTACACAAGCATCCAATTCTACAACTGTGTCATTGATCTGCTGCCTTTATCCTGTTTCTCTCTTTGTCTCGTGTCTCGTCGAGAGTTGAATGCGGATGGTTGGCTCATCGACGTGTGAATGCGTTCACACTGGAAATCCTTTTTTCGGATTTGCGTTTGTTTTCGGTCGTATCAACTGCTAAAAGATACAAACAAACAACAATACCAATTTACTTGTGTATGCGGGTTTTGCCCGAATGAGGTGAACAAAAGGGATAGAGCGAGAGATGAGAGAAACTATTTTTCGTCGTGCCAGGGGAGATTTTTATTTATTGATTTTTTCGCTTAGATTAAATACTCGACATTAGGCATTGTTCCGCAGCCGGTGATGCTCTGTTCCATTGAAACCAGAGCGATGAAGTGAAAGAGAAAGAGAAAGAGAGAGATAAAGAAAAAAAAACGAGAGTAGAAATGAATGCATCAACATCACACCGAATCGATGAAGATTCGGCTTTTTTTCGAATAACTTCAACTCACCACAGGGTTATATGCTCACGCTCAGCTCCGACCGCTCAATGGGACTTTTTTCACCGAAATAATATTTTCTAAACGAAATTGGAAATAGGTGCTTCATGGCATGGCATTCAGAGGCACCTGATGTGGAACGTGCCTTTGTTGGTTTCCCCAAATTTCGAGTAAATTTCTGACATTTTGTCGTTTTGTTTTGTTTTTTCAACTTAAATTTGCCGACGAATTTAGAATGGGATTATTTCGTATGTCACGAGACTTCGGCTTCATATCGTTTGAGAATTGTAAATGCGTTGTGGGCTACAACGTTGTAGCATAGCGGTGACCGTAGGAGAGGCAGCGAAAACCTTTGGAGTGTTGAAGTGTGCGAAATAGCGCGATCACCTTCTCAGCCCGTGAATGCCCATTTCGCCGGTGTCGATATTCGTTCAATGGACTTCCACGAAGCATTCGAACACGTCTTTTGATGCATTCAGGTGGAAATGGACAGAACGAGCGTGTAAGCTCGCTGAATTCATATGTCCTCGCCATCTCGTGCACCGAAAATGTATTCCCGCGTTCGCTTGCGTGAGCCAAATGAAGTCTGCCAGCTTGAAAATGTAATTAACAATGGGCAAATGTTGAGCACAGCAAACCAAAGTATCAAAATGAAAACGATTTGCCAACAAAACAGCTCTTGCGCTAGCGTCGCCGCGGAAGACACATTTTTTTCTCGAATTCGCTCCAAAGTACTCTGGCCGTCTAGCGATGAGTCATTCACAGTTTTTTCTTTTTCCTCCTTCTTCATTTTGCGCACCGTTCGAACGGTGCATGCTCTCGCATTGCATGCACTTTCGCTGAATAACGGCAGCATCCTTCATTTATTATTATTATCATTTGCTCGCGTCGACTGTTTTTTCTTCTTCATCGTCTTCTTCTTCTTCTTCCTCATTTGCTGTTGCTGAACGAGTGCATTGAAGGTGTGAAAACGGTAACCTTATCATGCTGCACACACCATTACGGATATATACCCGGGCGCTTGCAATTTTCTCTGCCAGTGAAAATGGATTCACTTATACCGCACAATCCTCAGCAGAGCATATTCCGTCAAAGACGCGGTGTGTGCATCGCTGCCACTGCCACTGCCGCTACCCGTTTACAGTCGTGCCGGGCGCGTATACTTTCTTTCTCAGTATTTATGGTGCTTATTCAGTGTTCATTCGAAGTAGTAACGACCTCTTTATTATTCAAGACGCTTTTCCACGTTATAATTTCTCGCGCTTTGCCTTCTTTTTTTATTATTATTATTATTATTTTATATATTACGTTTTTTCTCCCATTCGCGCCGGCAAAAATGGAACGCTGAACTCCAGTTACATCGTTCTTCGGATGCTGTCGCCGTCGTTGCCGTTGCCGCTGCCGTTGTTGTTGGCTTTCGTTTTGGAGGCGAGAGCAAAAAAAAAATCTTTCTTCCTTTCTTTAAATAAAAGTAATGCTTGCCGCCTTGACGCGGTGCAGAGTGAGAGTGAGCAACAGGGAGGAGACGCGTCTAAACTTTTCTCGAGCAACATTTTTTTTTATTTTTATTTTTTTTCTCTCGCGTCTCGGGTTCTTTTTTCCTTCTCATTTACAATGCAAAATTATGTCAAGGTCAATGTGTCGTCAATGCTAATTACCATCGATTAACACAATTTCCCGCCTCGACGCTGCTGTTTCGTGCGGAACTTTTATTCTTTTCCCGACCGAGACTTTTTCTTTCCTCATTCTTCTGCCGTTTTCTTTTTCCGCTTCTCATTTTCAGCCGAATGAGCACACTTTGAACTCGACGGGGACGACGACGCCTTTGTGTGAACCGATCCCGTTTGAAGTCCATCTGGAATGACTCCAAAGGGCTGGTCACAATTTCTTCGGCATTTCTTTTTCGTGCATTAATTCATTGGCCGGTCTGACACTTTGAAATTGTAAGGTTACGCGAGGGTTTCAACGACCTTACACGATGGTCTCGACACATTTCAACCCGAAAACAAATAGTAGCGAGTTCATTGCGACCCATTGACTGAACGGACTTTGCACTCGATGCCACCACATAGACAAGCATCGAGGTGACCGTTTCTCGTTCATCACACACAATATTTATCTTTCCGATTGTGAGTGCACGCCAGCGTTTAAGGTATGTAAGGTTTTGGCGCGGTGCACGTAGGATGGCTGCAGAAAAATCTCACATTCATCGCTGATTGGATCCCGTTTCCATTGTCGCTCCGATTGTCGGCTTGTCCCAATTTTCGCATCCTAATAATAATGCGTAATTGAATTTCACATGCAGATTACCGAGGAAAATGGTGAAGAATGGAACGCGACGGTCCCTGTGCATGTCGTATGCAAAAAAAAAAAGAAAGAAAGAAAAAAACGAAGACGCTCGGCGAAGAGAAAATTTGCCAACGGTATTTCCCATAAATTGGGTTGCTTGTGTGCGGTGCCAGTTTGATTTTGAATGCAAAAAAGGATTCAGATTCGGTGTGCAAAAAAGTGCATGCGCATTGTTAGCGAGAGGAACGCTCGCTTCTTCTTCTTCTTCGTTTTTTCCATTCGTACCTTTCTTTTCATCAATCGCAGTCGTGAGTGTGAGCGATCGTATCGAAGACCGGTGCCAGCGGTGCTGCACATGCCGATTTCTCGTATATATATTATTTTTTTCCCGTTCACCTTTTAATTTTGAGATGCAGGCATTTTAATTTAATGCAGTTTTATCGATTCCATTCTAACGGTAGAAATTGAATACATCAATTTCGATACATCGGTGTGGATGCATGTATTGTATGCGACGTTACATGCGCTTACCACCGTGCATGCACTCGGCACACCGAATTTGAATGAGCACGCAGCGCAACGCAACGCGACAACACACCAAAATAGAGAGACGACGGAACAAATAACAAGGTAAGCCGAAGAAAATACGCTATGAATAGAATGCAAATTCACAAATCGAAATACCTACATGCATGCAGACGACGGCGACAGATATGCCAGAGAAATGGAGAGCGAGAGCGAGAGATCGAACGAACCAGAAGGAAAAAAATATACAAGAGAAGATCTGTCACCCCAAGCAATTGATTTCCGTACGGCATGGTGTGTGCATGCAGCATGCATATTACTCTTTTTTTCCTTCTTCCTTTCTTCTAACGAGCATTTTCTTCGTATCGTTCGGATGCTGCTGCTGCTACTGCTGTCGCTGTTATCTTCTGCCACTCTCACGTTTCTTGCACTCATTCACTCGCACACAATATCTGTATTGAATTTACGGCTGCGATCGATTAATCGAGGTAATGCGAAGCAAAAAAAAAAAACGGATGTCGGGAAGTTCTTTTTCTCCTTTTCTTTTCTCATTCGATGCGTTCGGTCCTTCGTTCGTTCGGATATCGAATTTCGGAAGAGTAACTATTGGATTTGACATGCTCTTTCATTGACATATTTATGCAATTTATTTATATGCAATTTTGTGTCGATGCGAAAAGCGTTCGCCGTTGTGGGAACCATGCGCAAAGAGAACCTATTAGTTGTTGGTTAGGTTAGCTCATGTGTTAAATGATGGCACCTTCACCAGATTCGCAGTGGTCGGCATCGTATCGCTCGAACACTCCCCGATGAAGCTGGCACCGATCGATTCGGGCGTAGGTTGACGCATGAATTCGCGATAAGATGTCTGCCATCCTTCATTTCGTGTCCGCCATTCGATTCTATTTTGCAACACTGTCACTTGTGTGTGGCCCGAAAAATCGCGATCGCACCAGAATGGGATGTGGATTTGTGTACGAGGCGACGGCCAAATACAGTCGACAAAATAATCATTTACATATATCGTTCCGTCGTGGAGAGATGCGCGCGCGATTCATTGTAATGAATGTCACATGCAAATCAAACGCAAAGAAAAATAGTGGATGGATGCGAATGCGATCCATTCCATACTCTCCTCTTGTCTCTCGGGGCCATCAAATAGCATTGCGAAAATGTGCGCGGCGGCGGCGTTTTATTTATTTGGCTTCGTATGGAAAATGGATTGGATATCCTAGCATGAATGCATGAACAATTTATGTACGTGGAAAATGGCATATACGCGCGCACTCACAATGCCATAGGGTATATCTATCGACGACATATATAGCATGTATTCGCCAGCACCAAAGGAGCCCACACTCGTACACGCACACGCTATCGCTCCAATACATATCGCCAAATACGGAACGATAAACACATACATATTCGTCGAGTCGTATATCTGCCGAATTGAGTGAGTGAAAATACAATGGCATCCTGCATCTATATTTATATAAATTTTATTTTATTGGCGAGTACATGGATAGATAGACACATCTAGTGTGCAGTAAATATATGGCGATGGCGATAGCAGTAACATTACACAACATCCATTGCCATTCCACACTTCATATACTTGTGCTTGTGCGACCATATAGAGAGACAGTGCGACCGTGCTGAAAACCACTCGTAGTAAATTGGCAAATGCGCCAAATAAACCGCGCTATGTTTATCATTTATACACGAACGGTGCGATGAAGAAGGGATGGAATCTTTCATTCGACACAAACACACACACACACCCACTTACACCCACCGAATGAGCAGAGCCCAGCAAAGCACAGCACAGCACAGCGCAACAACGGGAAGAAAGAAAGAAGAAAACCACATCGCCGCTCCCTCTCTCCATGGCCAAACTTATATTTATGCGCGGCGCGGCCGTAGGTACCAATGGTGGGTGGTGCGGCCGCCACCATCGACGACTATACGAGCTGAAGTCATCGCAAATCCGCCAGAGAGATATGCAGGGCCACCGCGACCCTATAATATATACTACCTACATATACACACCACCTACCTACAAACGGATGCGAACAGCGTATAGTCACAGCGGTCGTGTGTATGTGTATATAATAAATTTGCATTGCACGGCCATTGGAAGAGGCCAATATGATGGTTTTCTCCCCACACATTATCGAAAATATATATAGAAATCGATGGTGCGTGATGATGGCTTTTGTTGTTGCCCTGCTGCCACCGCTATCTCTCTCTCTCTCTCCGTCCAATTTTGCGTTTTGCTTTCGCCACGTTCCGTACACTTCCCTTTTTCTTGCCGCTCTCGCATTGCCAATAATACGTTTTTTCATCTGAACTCCCACTCCTGCCCAGATGTACATTGTACACACAACAGCAGGCAGGCAGGCAGGCAGGCAAGCGTTGAATGTGAATCAACGCCGTCACTATTCGAACAGCATGCAGCAACAACAACAACAATGCGACCTGACACGACCGTGCAACTCTAGCGCCGCACGATAATATGTATTACACAATTATAGTATACACGCGGCGAATATGGCGAAGAAGCATTACATATTAGATTTTTGGCATTTCATCTAAACAGTCGACAAGAAGCGGACACGAAAATGCCATTTTAACCACATCGTAAACACGCACGCATTTTCCAATAAAAACACTTACACCACACCACCA
>JANTFB010018893.1:0-15346 GCA_026546635.1 Porricondyla nigripennis | reverse complement strand
ACGGCAGCCGGAATACTCTGCTTCCAATGATCTCGAATCGTTTGCCAGATTTGCCATTCGCAAACATCTTCGCATCCATTCCGTGGCCGTCGCACGAAACCGGCCGCTCCAGAATGAATACTGCTAGAGCTGAGAACGCATAATTATTCTCTTCTTGTTTCCTTTTCTTCCGCGCGCTGCATGCTCGTGTGTGAGCCAGCGTTTTTCACTCAATTCTTTCGCCATTCAAGACTCGCTAGCAAGTTAGGTCCGTGTGCGGTGCGTACATATGCACGGCAGAATGCCAATCCTCGTCTCGGCAGCCTTCTGAACGCATACGCGATTCCCGTTTCTGTGCCTTTTGGTTTTTCTTCGTTTTTTCTTCTCGCTGCTGCTGCCGTTGTTGGCGTCAGAGTGTGTGTGCTCGTTCGTTCGTTTTGCTGGAAGCGACCGCGCGAGTACGGTTCGGCTCTGAAAATGGTTTCGCGCACCACGTACGCGGTATTTAATTCAGCAGACTGTCGCTAATGTGTTTTCATGAAAATATTTAGATATGGGTAGCGAAAACCCGAGTGCAGCGCACACAATAATTGCATTGCAGCGACTGGTGCTGGCAGCCGCCACTTGTTGAATCGGCCAAACTCGCGCTGCTTTATATAGATCAAGAAGCTCTCTCTCGTTCTATCTCCATCTCGCCATTTCGCCATCGAGTGTTTCGTCGCAGTTGCCATTCTTTTTGCTGCTGTTTTCGTGCGTGCCTTGGCATCAAACTTCCATCATACGATCCATCCATCCATCCATCCGTCCGTCTGTCCATCCATTGCCTGGTGTCCATATTTTCTCATTCAGGTCTGTTCGCTGCAGTTGTTCGCTCGCTGTCGATCGTATGTGTGGAGTTTTAATGGTTTCGAGTTCGATGATTTATAATTGATTAGCGCTTTAAATGGCTACTAAATACCGGAGGTACGCAAAAGCACGACGATTAACGATTTTAATTATTTTATAACTGAAACGATCAGCATTTTTTTCTTCTTCTCTTTTTCGCTTCTCCATTTAGTAATGGCGACGCAGATGCATTTTTCGCAATTTCGCAACAACGATCCGACCCATCCAGTTGCTCGTTCCCATTTTCCGTTGTCTTTCTACCTCGCATTCCGCCTCCCTGTTCCACTCCTCCTTTCTGCCATCAATTCATTGGTCGTTGCTGGTCGCAGCTTTCTGGTGCAGAATCGCTATTTTCTTCTTCGTCGCTTTTCCAGCGAAACGCCATTTGAATGAAATCCGACATTGGCCCCGATAAATTGTGGTGGTGCACGGTGCAGCACTCCGACCAAATGCATTAAAAAGTTGATTTTCGTCAGCGATGACACAAATAAATTTGAAATTGAATTATTTTTCTTCTTTTTGTTCCCTCGTTTTTCGTTTCATTAAACTTTTGACTCCATTTTGGCTTCGATGGAATTCATGGAATGTTTCTCGTGCACACGATTCGCCGAACATTTGCTCACCTCGTCGGTGTCGGGATGGATGGATGGAGTTGGGAGCTGAAAATTCCAAAAGCCATTCATGCCATTCAGCGGAAGATAAGTTGTAGATAAGCACGAAATCATGTCGAGCGCAAAGCTCGCAGCGATGGTGTGTTGTGTATGTGTGGTATGCATCATCGAGTGCTGTGCTGCCTGCGACTCGCACATCTAGCTCTGAAATATATTATTATTATTTCTGTTATTATTGTTGTTGTTATTACTGTTACTACTATTTATCGTATTTGCGAAGCGAGTAAATAGTACAAGGTCAGACATAACTTTAGAGGCAACATTTCACCCATAGATAGTTAACCATTTACGCTACGTCGTGCCGCGCACATACCGCGCCGCCGTGCATTCGTTCCTTCGCCACGGTCGCTCGTTCGTTCGTTCGTTCGTTCGTTCGGTGGTAGTATCTACAGCGATTTGTAAGAGTTATAAGTTACAATTTCTGCATACGTTATGGTGCTCCGAACACGAACACTTCCAATTCCTACACAATATTGCTAAGGTATACGAGCTCGAGCACATTCATTGTCGTGCACAGTCCGCACACATCCATTGTGCGTCTACTCTATCTCCGCCATCTCTCTGTGTCGATTGTAGGACTGTTGGTATCGGCTATGTGCTGCATCCACATGATGATCGTCACCAATTCGTCCGCATGCAGCCGAAGCGCAATCATGCCGGTGGTACCGATGTGGCTGCACGCGCGCGCCTGTGTGTGTCTGCACTGCTCGATGCTCGATGCTCGCGTGCAGCATTATCATTTCGTCCAAGTGGTAAATTGTGTCGAACACGAAGAACGATTCCATTCTCTCCCTCCGTCCGGCGTGTGTACGCTTGCGAATGCATAAATTTCATTATGAAAATGCGTAAACAGTCGGCGGCGACGGCGACGGCGACGGCGTTTGTGGACCATTCGTCGCCATATGATGAATGGAACGCCGAACTGGAACCGAACGCACACGACACATGCCGTTGCAGTCGCACGTGAACACAATCGACGTCGATGTAATGCCACCGGAACGCCGACTGCAGACTCACGCACACATCGCTACCTAGATCCACCGAGAAAAGAGAAAATCGGCGTCGACCAGTTGCCTATTTTGAATGTTAAATTTGCGATGCATAAGCAATGCCACGGCATTCACACCCGAATGCATCTGATTCAAGCCGGAATACGCATTTCTCTCGGACGCACGCGCCGCACGGCCAACGGCCGTGGCGTGCGCAATTTTCCTTCGAAATGTAAATGAAAACGGCAGTTCGATTGAGCCAACGATGGCCTGTATCGACTCGGCAAATGATTCTCAATGAAAATTACGATTTTGCCTCAATCATTGTCGGATCGAAGCCCAGCGTTCGTCAGTCGCGCGGTCGCGCACCACATTCATTCAGATGGTTGGCGATTCATAAAACGAAAGGAATCAACGCATCGCACAGCTGCTGTCCGTCCGTGGCACTCCATGTGCTTGGCTCACGTTCTGATTAATACATTTATTTCATGATCGTCGATTGGTACGCGCTTCGCTCACATAACGAGTAACAAGTAGGTGTCTCGGTTGGCAATGGCAACGCGGACCCAGAGGCAGCGGGAGAGAGGGGCGCACAGAAATCCATAAATTTTATCTGCGAAACGAGTTAAATAGCAATAATTTCCGCTCTTTCTCGCTCTCGCTGTCGAACAGTGCAGTTTCATTTGTAGTGCATGCGAGTCTTCGCCAGTACACACTCTGCAGTCGCAGTCACTATGCACACTCTATCCGAATGCATTCAGTTGAAGGCTGCACACGTTTCCGACATCAAATAGCGATTCTATGAGTTGCCACACACTAACAGGCCGGCGCGCGCGCGAGCACATCGCCAACTAGATATGGAATAGGTCCGCAACGTCGAGCGGCGCACACATCGCAATACGATTACGGTTTACAATTTTGCATTCAACAAAACTTATGATGCTTCGCATCCCGCATGCATTCGCATCGAGCATCAGGCATCAGCATACACCGCTGAACGGCGTTCAGCGGTGCTCGATGCTCGTCGTTCGTTGTCGTTTTTGCCCCATTTGCCTCGTCGACGCGATTCACAATGTTTAGTCTCGTCGTACGTCGTCGTACGTCGCACTCACACACTGGCCCGTGTGGCTGCGTGATTGCGAACTTTGCGACGATCGTTTCCACAGAATTTCCGAAGCAATAACCAATGCTCGCGCGGCATGCAGAAGAACAGTTTGTTATTTTTTCCTGTTGTTTCTGCCAGCCGCTTAACCTCTGGAACGGAATTGTGGAAATGCCGACGCTCCCTCCCCTTCCCTTCCGCTCTTGGCCTCTCCGGTCACGGCAATCTGTGTGCGGATGCAGGAATAAGCCGAACCATATTTTCAGATGGGAGAATCAACAGTCGGGCATTCGTGTCACCTGCACACACGACATACGGTTGTCCGGCGTGGCCACTGCCGCGCGTATCGCCCGTTCAAATGCCGAAAAAAGCGAGAGCGAGACGGAAAGAATCGAGCGACGAATAGATTTGAGTAGCCGAACGACGGCGATTCCCTTCAGGCGCTGCCACGGCAGCATCATGATATGGTGCATTACAGCATACTGCCGCCGTCGCCACCGCTGCAATCGAACTAGTGCACACTGCACAGCACTCACTAATCCATTTTGTCGTTTCGAATTCGGTGGCGTGCGCAACAGGTGAGAGATGGCGATACCGCCCGCGAATGCGAAACCTCAATTTGGGAAGCGTTTTTGTGCCGGACTCGATTTCAATCTCCCCTCCTGCCGTCGCTGTCCCTCGTTATGACTTGTTTATGGAATATCTCGTTGTCGCATCGCGGTCGTGAATCTATTTGGCTCCCGGGTTATTTTGACACCGTCGCGACCGATGGCCATTGGCCACATCGCCATCGCATCGACAGACCGACGGCACACAACACCGGCGCACACATGGACACGAGCCAGCCAACAGCGGAGCCGGAATGGTCGCGAAACGCGTGGAAAATGGACGCGAAAATTTGATTAGGTTTCGTTGCGCCGCGAAACGGTAAATTAAATTGCAGGAAATCACTGAAAACGATCGATTAACAATTTAATGTTATTATCTAGCTTTACGCTTTGTGGCCGCGCGTCTGTGTGCGCAGTGCGCCCCTCACTCGCCCGCCACTAACCGGCACAGCAATTATCCTCTGTGCAGGATTGCGTGCTGGGCCAAATGCATTCGACGTCGATGGGACGGAGGACCGTCGCCATTCGCGGCGATATCAAACGAATGGGTCGCGATTCATGAGCCCAAACTCGTGCGGTCAATCGAAATATGCGCGAAAAGAACGACGGGATATTATCGCGTGGTGCGTCGTTCCGAATCGAGAGCGCCACACGTCGGTTTCCATTTTTTTCCCGCCACCTCTCATCTTACCGTGAATAATTGGTGAAAATTGCAGTTTTTTTCGTTCGAATTTTTCATTTCGTTTGTTTGTTTGCGCTGATTTTGGTTCGTGCTCTATTTCAATTGGAATTCAATAAATGTTTTCGCAGCACAATGACACATGCACGTTGCACTTTTTGCTTCTGCTCACTCCACCTACCTGCTATAGGGTCGGCAGTCGGCACTCTCGGTTGCATTCATCTGTTCGGCGTGTGCAATGTGCATGCATCAATGTCATCAATATCGTATCGAATATGTGAACAATTTTTTTTCTTTTTTTTTTGTTCATTTCGACTCCGGGCAACGAGATTATTCTCGCATTTATTCGTTTAATCTAAAATCTGCAACCAAACATCCGATCGGACAACGGCAGCGGCAGCAGCACACACCACCATCGCACACATGCATTCGATATTATTTTTTCTGTTGCTTTTTTCCGCCATGAAAACATTTATATTCGAGAACAAAAACACACGATGCGAAAAACGACAGCGAAAAATCGACAGCGACAATACCGAGTGGCGAGAAGAAAAAAAAACGAAGCAGAAACAGATACAGAAACAACAACAACACCAACAAGAACAACAACGGAGCAACGTCGTCATCGAGAGCGCGGCATATTTTTCGTGAAACTGAAACAGGCTTTTCAGCACGTTCACTTTTTTCGTGTGCATTAATCGTCTCTATTTACCAATAAATAAATTTAAATGAGTGTTCGGATCGTGTGTGAGTTCTCGGACAGACGAAACGCGGACAAAAAAGAAGAAAAAAACAAAGAAAAATATGGCAAGCGCACACCGACGTGCGAACGTCACGTGGATCGCATTCGTTCCGTACTACACACACACGGACGAGAATGGTTCCCCACTTTCGGGCTATTATTATTTTGCTGTTGGTATTGTTATTGTGATGAAGATGATAACAACCGACCAAATAAAATAAAATAAAGTTTTTGTTTTTCCCGAATGAAATCGCACGAATTGGAGTAAACAAAAACGAAAATGGCACATGGCAGGTCCCATACAACTCCTCCCCCGCATGTTCGGCGTTTGATCGTTGGCATTCATAAAATATAACTTATTCCGTGTTGATGCACGGGCACACATACCTACATGAACCACCTGATGCCCTTTGTGATTCTTTCGATAACTTTTGATATCGCCTTCCATCGAAGCCGCCTGCAACGAACGAAGCAACCGAAACAAACAACATTCATACTTCATCATAAAACAATATGAAACGAATTTATATGCCACCTAGATGCGCATGGCACATGCACGCGGGGCTTCACACACGCGCTGTGCCATTTTTCACTGTTCGCCGCTGCACCGAAACAGCTTAATTGTCTTCATTAAATTGCCAATTGGCTTCTATGGGTGAATTTATTGGCCGATCGATAAATCATTTTCGTTGCCGTTACCTTGAAACGGCAAATCCTCCATTGCACGACGACGGCAGGGGGGGGCGGGGGGCAGACACCACGACGGTCGATCGGTCGATCGGGCCGATGCAATACAGTTATCTTGATTTTTCATAAATAATGAATTAGGCCCACCACGTTTTGTGTGTCTTCGGCGGCGCTGATGAGATCGCTGGAACGCAAATTGTTCGATTATTCGATTATTATTTGTACGGTGTATTCGCGGGCAATTTCGATTCTCGCGGCCGCACGAAAGCAGCGTGGTCTCTCTTTTTCGCCCCGTTGCCGCCGCTATCGAACGATTCGGTAGCGCAAAGCTCGCCACCAAATCCGAAACAAATGATCAAAATACAAATGGGAGCCGCACCTTTTTCGCCGCGCGAGAATAGCCTTGGCGGATTTCTGCCCAATAAAATGCACACACAGCGCACCACTCTGCGAACGTGTGCGTCTTTATGTGCATTCGAACGGTTTTTAATTCCTATTGTTCAATTATAAATTCTAAGCGCTCAATTAATTCCTTTTTCAATAACCAACACCAAATGCACAATAGCCCATTCGCGTATATCCGATCCGACTGAGTATGCACAGACGGGCGAGAGAGATAGGGGCGGCGGAGGCGGGCGCCGTTTGTGAGGGAGATCTTTGCACTTTTCCAGTTTTTCAATTTACACTCTGGCCAAGCTCCATGCATACGGTGTGCGCGCGTGTGTGTGTGTCAGTGTGTCTGCTGAATGATTTCCATGCAACATGTGTGTCCAAGTCCAATGTGTGCGCTAGTTCGCTGCACACATGAGCACTCTGAAGATAAAAATTCTCGATTGCGCAACATTTCGTCGCTATGCAAACATAGCAATCACTCGCTCACTCAGCGGACCTGGCTGCCTGGCGCTCGCACACATGCAGACAGAGGCACGTAGCAGCGGTGGCCTATCTCTCTATCCTTCCGACTGTATCGCGGTGCAAATAAAAATAATTTGATTTTTCAAGGTAGCATAGATTTGATTTTTAGAAAGGAATCGCTTTTGGCTGAAGGCGATTCCCCGTGCGCAGCCTATGACATACACACACACAATGGGCATTCGCCATTATTATTATTAGACACAGACATAATATTTCTCTCTACTATTAATTGTTTCTAATTTTTTGCTGCCGCTCCGCTACTCGTGTTCATTTGCTCACTTCGAAAATGAAGAGAGAAAGAGAGGACTAGAGATAGGTAGGTAGAGGGAAAGAAGAACAAAAATCCATTGGAAATTGCCCTGTCAATGCATTGCGCTCATGGCGTTCCGTTCAAACTCACACTGGCCATAGCCATCTCAACTCACCGCACAGATAATAATAATAATGATGATGATGTGTTCATTTAAAGAGTAAAAATTATGTATTTTGTTCAATTTTAATCGCGCTAACGAATTGTCGGCATTCAGCATCTGCTATGATCGGCGCTGCACTGGCTGCAGACAGTTTGCATATGCCAGAGCTTATGCGAAAACTTCATTCCATGTTGCCGGAGTGTTGCCGGTGGAGGGGTTTCCACTTCATTATTAAATAATAACACAACGCGAAATGGAACAATAAAATAGATTTGAATAAATAATATACACGGTATTTATTGTTTCGGGTGTCTGGATGGTTTTGTTCCGTGAAAATGATTGCGATGCCGATGGAACAGAAAACCAGAAGAAGCCAAAGAGGACGATGGAAGAGGTGGAGTACAATCGCATTGTCTTCTCGTTTGATGCGTAATTTCAAAACGAGCCGCTCTGCATACCACACCGCATCGCATCTATTCTGCGTACGCGGGCGACCGATTCACTCATCGCCCGCAATAATACAATAGTAATGAAAAATTATTATTTTCCGATACGAGCTTAGGGTACACAATGTTTGATGCACTAATTAGAAAATTAAATTGTTTCAATTGCAAAACAATAAAATGTTCGAGCCGAGTGCCGTGTGGGGGACGGAGACGATGCATTTGTGCGTACGTGGCTTTGTTACCTATATCAGTCGCGCGCACGCCCGACTCTACCCAATATCAATGGAATGGAAATAAGAAAGCAACATTCAGACAAAATCATATCTGGGTATGGACGAATAAAAGTTATAAAATGGGGAGAGATTCGAACACTGCACACCGGTGAGCATCGTTCTCGACTCGTTTTTTTTTTTCATTTTTATTTTTACTTTTGTTTCGCATCGTGTTCGTTCTGAAAACTTGAAATCGAGTAGTCAAATGGCGCCGATGAAACGATTCTTATTTGTTTACCGCTACGATTCAGTGGTATTACTACATATTTGAGGCTGGAAAAGTTAGTGCACGATGTGGTGAGCCTGAGCATAGCGCCGTATAGGTTCACAAAGCACACGAGGCGCCTCTATAGCGAAACGCGTTCCATCTCTGTTCGCTTTCTTTTCATCGTCGTTTTCCCCATTTTTTTTTTATTTTGTCTTCATTATTATTTGATATTGAAATTGTGCAGGAAATGAATAGAACCGTGAGTGTGTGTGCTGTGCTGTGCATAAATTGTTCAACATTAATTCTCTATGCATGGCTCAGCGTGCGCACTCAGTCGCACTCGCCGAGAGAAAGAAGAGATTAAATATTAATCTGGAAATGCATTCGCTGGCATCTAAATGGGGTTTCTTTTGGCACCTTTGTTGATGTGTTATTGCGCGATATGTAATACAATAATGATGCTGATGCAACGGCACCGATTCTAAATGTCTAGCCTAATGCAGATGTGCAATTAAAAGTTGCTAGTTTTGTTGATATTTTTTATCGTTTCCCGCAGGCGACCGTTTAGTATAGGCGATGAAAGCGCATATTCGCTGTAGCCGGCGTCGTCGCCACCCCACTCTTCTGCACGTGAGAAACAAACAAATTTTACTATTGATATTTGGCTCATATCGTTCCGAATGACTCCGGTTCCTGCGAATGCAAACTATTTCTCCGGAAGAATGAACGTCATCGAATGCCATTCGAACTTGTTGCACATTTCTTCAATCATTTCGAAAATGGTGCACACGCCACGACGCCACGTTAGAGACGATCACGTTTGAACGACGTACGCATTTTGTGTGCTTGATTCGTCTCGACAAAAAAATATAATAAATCTGAAATTGTAAGCGTTCGTAGCACTGCGAAATCTGCTGTCGCAGGTGCAGCACCGTCGACGTCACCCAAATAATCTCGGATCGGAACGAATTGAAAAGCGAATGGGAGCGAACGGCACGTAAGATGGTGGTGGTGGTGCTCGGTTCGCAAGTACCATGCGTTTTCGATTCAGATCCATTGTGCACATGTTGCATGTCACCGCCGATGGGGAGAATGCACCGCCACCACCACCACCACCGCCGCACTGAGCACGAATCGACGACTTCCATGGACAATGGCATTAGTTTGTTTAAGAAAATACACTTTTCCAGGGAACAGTCTTACGTAACGCCATCGACAACGAGTGCGGCAAGTTGCCAATGGGCTGCTGTGCGTGCACGGCAATGCACAAAGCCCATCAGCATTCGGCATCGTCGTCGTCAGGTGATCAAAGAGGCGAAAGCACACAAATTTCGCCATCGTACGGATTCGCTCACAATCAGTTCGCTGCGTCGATTGTGTTCCGCTGTGACTTGCGACTAGTTTGTGCTCGAAACAATGCGAGAAACACACTTTGTAATCGATGCACCTGACGAGAACATAGGAAATTTTGAAAGACTACCTACTGAGGACTGCCACCCCCCCGTGGCAGCGCTTATCCAACGCCAACCATTCAGAATATGTCTGCAAAACAATTAATTAAGTGAAAAAAACGTGATTTCGCTGTGCACGCGCCCTCAAACGCCCCACGATCGCTCCGTTATTCTGCTACATTTCGTGTGCATTAATTTTCTCTGGTTTTCTCTTTCTCTCTCTCGTTACAGATCCTGAATCGGTTTTTTCTGCGCGCCACCCATTCGACGCAATCCAAATGAATTTCACTCGCCCGCGTAATGAAAATGCCATCGTCACTCCATTGAAATATCGCCGCCGAATCGTTGTCACGTCACTTTCCGCATCGACATCCGCCATGTGTGGCCATGCGAGTATCGAATGCTTGCGTGGCGCGGAAAATTGAAGTCGAAAATTTTTCCACAGCCGCAGCAGGCAGCAGACAGCACCAACAGCAACCGCAACCGACTGAACAGAAGCAAAAAACGCGATAAAACTGAGTCAACGTTAGTTCTGAATAGCTCGTATGCTTCGGCATGAGTTGTCGGCGCTATCTGTTGACAGCAATATTAGGGAGAACCTCCAACGAGACACGAGCGAAAAATGAAATAATACTTGTCAAACCACCACTGTCTCTCCGACACTATCATCCCCGAATGTGTGAGTGTGTGTGTGTGCTCGCAGGTTCCTCATATCGTCACCGGAACACGATATGTATATCACGATTTCATGGCATTTTGACATACACCAAACTTAAATTCCGAATATCTCGTTTATTGTGTTCAGCTGCGTGCGACCGCCGACACGACAAGAAGCATTACCACGTCCACGACCACCGATAAGCAACGAAATGTGCACACACACACGCACACGTGCCAGTGCAAGTGCACACATGCCCATTTTCCTCCGATGACAATTTTCTAAAGTGAATATTTGGTTGCATACACTCGCATAGAGGCGTCATATTGTCGCTTCGAAATCGATGTCATCGTTAAAAGAACGGACGAACGAACGAACGAACGACCGAACCGACCAACCGACGAACAACATGTAATAATTGGATATGCATTTCGCATGTTGTTAAACTATGCACTTTTCATATAAAATACATTGACGATTTTCGACACTAGCACACATTTTTCACCATCAGCGCCACCACCACCAACACCATCGCCGCCACTAGCTCGCAACAACAGTGATCACGACAACGACGGCGACGATGACGACGAGAACGTGAACGACAACGACGTTGACGAAAAAAAAAATTTGTTGAAAACCTATACGATACGCTATACCTTCTGCATACTCGCAGTCCACCCGACTTCTACAGGGCAGATTGGAGCTTCGAGCGAAGCCAAACACATTCGCGCGAATGAAACACCCTCTCTTTCTCTCTCTTTCTCTCTCGTTCGCGTGTTAGTCTCCGGCTACGGAGTCGTGTGTGTATGCGCGCTGCTGTTGCAACGAGCATGCGGCCACCACTACCTTCGTGCACTATGTCAGGCGATCGCACACGGGCGGACGAACGATAGAGGAAACGATAGAGTGAATAGAATACGGTACATACGGTTCACCGAATGCAGGGTGCACGGTGCACCATCGGATAGGACCCGACTCCACCGACACACAGAAGCGGCCTCGCCGAAGAAAAATTCA
This sequence comes from Porricondyla nigripennis, assembly GCA_026546635.1. Classification (NCBI taxonomy): domain Eukaryota; kingdom Metazoa; phylum Arthropoda; class Insecta; order Diptera; family Cecidomyiidae; genus Porricondyla; species Porricondyla nigripennis. Next base: position 3,624 of record JANTFB010018893.1, on the reverse strand, counting down.
ATGTAAATACTCTCGCACGGACACACACTCGCACACGGGGCACGATGGCGGAAAAATCGTCGCCGCATGCAGCGCCCACACACAGGCACAGGCCACAGGCCAGACGGAACGCAAACACTTGCACACCAAAACCGAAGATGATTCGATGCGCGGACCGAGAAAAACACGGTTCTCTGCTGTTTTTCGGCTTTGGGCACGACGACATCGTCACCATTTCGGTGCAAATGAGACGGAGAATGTAACGAGATCAACAACTACCACGAACGATGTGTTGCGAAGACATTTCGATTGGGGAATCGAAAGGAGCGAAGTGCAGGCGGCCGGTGGAAATGGCGCGTGCTCGTCCTCGCTACCATTATATGCAGTGGCGCAAGGAATGGTGTGCATAGTTGTGTGTGTCGCATGCTCCATGGTCGGCCGCTCGCCGTATGTGGGGTGCAGCGTGCAGCGACCAACATGGATAAACATTTTCGAACTATATGTGTGGATGATGCGACTTCCATCCAATACTCTCGCAGGCGCGCGCACGCGGAATCCTTTCGACCACTTTTTTCCGCTTTGGAAATTCTCTTCTGTATCGAGAGTGCGCCGCTATACGGCGTACGCTATAGTTCGTCGCGCAGCACATTTTCGTCGTCGTCGTCGTCATCGTGGTCGTGTGCTACGCCAGTCGTCGCGAGTGTGCACTGCACACGGATTGCCCGTTTTTCTTTTCGCTCGTGCCTTCCTCTTTCTCCCATTTCGACACGATCGCATACCAACAAACTGTTCAGTTCTCGCGTTTCACTATCCGTCCTGGTGGTGCTGCCGCTGCCGCTGCCGCTGCTCTCCTTCTTCCCCGACCCGCGCACCATTCGCGTCGACAATATTTTTTTCCAATTCTATTTTCTATTCGACAATTTAATGATGATTTAAGTGAGTTAGAATATATCATTCAGACAGTCAATGAGGACGTGTTCGGCGTTCGGTGCTCACAGTGCATTTCCAATCATTCCATTTATATTCCGCAAGTTTTTTTTCGTCGCTTGCCCGACTTTGATTCGACGTCCCTTGGCGCAGTTTCATGTATCGCAATATTGCCATCATTTGAACGAATTAATAAATGTTTTTTTTTTCTCTTCACAAACTGCAGTTTACAGTCATCGGACGATTTAATTTTTGATTGAAATTATCGCAGTGTGTCCCAATTTTCGGCACCAAAAAACGAGAAAAGAAACTCTGAAAATTTTGAAAACAGTAAAAAGCTTAGTTTCGGACCGGAATCAGTGTGCGGAGTGCGGAAAAGTGTGTGCGTACATCGAACTGTTTCAGAAGAACTGCAGTGCTGTCAAAATTCACCGTATGCCGGCCATATCGTCCTGGAAGTCGAATTCCGAAATTGCTGGATTTCGTGGCGAACGAACGCTCGAAAATTCCATTGAAATTCGCCTCGAAACGACGGCCAAAATGAATCCGAACATTTGTCGCATTGAAAATGCGACGACGCGCCACTTACATTGAACACCATTGAATGGAGACGGGGGTGAGTTGGCTGGCGAAGTGCAGCGGAACATCGCGATTGCAAATGTTTGTGCCATTACTTGTTGCGTCACCGCATCTGCTGTGACGCCGTACGAATCGGAACAATTGGCGACTGTGAAAAACGCACGCATTCGATGGCCCCAATCTCGTTGATGTTGGTCGCGGCGTCGTTGAACTAAAAATTCAAAAAAAAAGAAAAAAATAGAAAAAAAATATATTATTCGCGTGAAAACAGTAGAAACAGTTCGATCGGAGCACGGTTCAGTTATTTGAAAAATGGCGGATTGTTCTTATGCACGGTGCGTTCAAGAAAGACGATTTATTAAACGTGAATTACAGAAATGGACTAAAGATATGGTTCACATTGTTGGTAAGTGTCAGCCGCAGCTTATTTTCATTTTATTTTTTCCCAACGGAATTTTGGGTCGCTCCTCTGGTTGCCAATCGATGTCGGGTCGCAACAAACGGTTTCGATTTTGACGTATTTGTGGTGGTGCGGCTCATGTGGCCTCGTCGCCGAAAATAATTCCATTCGATTGTCACGGATGAATGCGAACGAACGGGGTGGAGCGACTGAATGGGGGAATTTTACGGAAGGGGTGCATGAGGGGGGAAAGAGGGCAGCGGGAGAGAATCACTGCAAACATTTTCCCGACCATCAATTTTCTCTGTTGGGCGCATTTCATCCACTTATTTTTGTTGGTTTTCCTCGTTGTTTTATAAATTCGCTCCGCATCGGCGTGCATGCTGTTGAATGCGACCGAAATAAGACAACGACCTGCGAGACAAACAATAAGTGTGTTCCTTCGTAAGCAGTAAGCACATAGAAGTGGATATAGCCGCCCGCACAGTGACGTACTAGTCCTCCATTTCCATACATAACGCGTTATATATTTATTTGATAATATTTTTCTTCGTTTTCGCTGGCAGCAATCGTCACAGGACTCCGTTTCTGGCCGAGACTCGTCTGCAAATCGGATGCTCTCTGTTGTTATGTGCACGCTGCTGCACATACGGCGGAAATGTCATTTACTATTCGGCCGCATTGTGTGTGTTTCGGGAGCAGAGCGAATCTGTTGCTGCTGCACATACCGCACACGAGCACATTCCGTGGTGAGAGTGTACGCCGCATCCCAATCGCATGCACACGATCCGTACCCTCGTACACCCTAGATGAGTGCATATGTACGGCAAAAAGCAACAATCGTTGATCGAACCTGTTGCCAAAAATGTGTCTGGATGGCGTGCGTTTGGTCGGTCGGAGAGTGGCGCGCCACTGTTTATGTACTCGCGTTCGAGCAGAGCAATGTCTGGTCGGCGACTCGCATCGAAAAAAATGGTCATGCACAGAGCACTTGGCGGAGTGGTTCCCATTCGGCAGTGTGAATGTGTACGGGCGACAGTACATATCTTCGTCGACAACTCTCTCGCCATTTGTACCGACGAAAAAAAGAAGTTTTTTTTTCATTCGAAAACGATTCCTCCATTCGCAGCGGAATTCCATTCTTCGTGCTTTTTCGGCGCATCCTATATGTAGACGTGGGCAGCCAGCTATAGTTGCGTTTATTTGTATTCGACTGGAGCCGAGAAAACGGTAGAACCAGCTCAACCTGGTGGTTAGTTCAGGGCACACGGACGAACACAGCCAAATCCGTTTCCAACGCCTTAAATGGTTTCATCCAATGGAGAGAAAAAATCATAATTACACGGGTTTTGCAGCTGCAGCAGCAACGGCAACCCGTGCCACCGGCAGCCAAACGAACGAATGAGAAGAAAAAACAGCACAAACGCACGAGACGCGGAAAAACGGGACTCGAAACCAAGAATTTTCCGGACAGCGGAGAGCTGAGCGGAGTCAAGAGCCCGACAAAAAAAGAGCCGAAATGCAGGAGAACGAGGGATGAAATATAAAAATGAGCGCGCGCGCCAGCGAGAATACATAGGACAATCAATATAAATATATTCGAAATAAACGAGACGGGGTTTGCTCCCCTGCCGTTTTGGGGCTTTTTTCCACTCGTTCGTGCGCCGAGAATTCGGCACTCAATTGGGTGCAGCGTTGAGAGGGCGCGTACATAAAATTCCAATTTTAAATTGGAATTG
>JANTFB010017782.1:0-15374 GCA_026546635.1 Porricondyla nigripennis | reverse complement strand
CCAGTCGCACACAATCTCGGAAAAATGAAGCGAAATTAAATATTCACTTGATCGCAATGGTGTGCCAATTTATTTTCATGCATTCACCGCTCGCACTGGCTCATCGGACATTTGCGAGTCGACATTTCTGTGCAACGTTGCATTCTATTCTTCGCAGTGCATTCAGCGGTCAAACGAACGAGCACACACTCACACAACGCATGCATTTGGTCGTCGTTTTTTTTCCTCTCCGTTCTGAGCCATCGCTGCAGGAGCCTGGTCAATGGAACGCAAAAATAAAAACGTTTTGTGCCAGCGTTCGAGTCCATTTTGGCATTTTATTCATTGCAGCGGATTGCACAGCGTCAAGCACCTATCGACTCATGCATATTAATAAATAATTTTTCCACACAAATTACGGATTGCGTACGATGAATATCATCGATGGCAATTCGATAAATTGCACATTTGAATGTGCGCCGCTTGCGATCGACCGATTCGTCACCCAAGCACACTGCATCCGCGCAAATCGACCATTTACGAAATCGACAACGTATGATGCTGTCGCCCATCGGCGGCTCGCATGTATTGAAAACCGCGACAACGAAGGTCGTGACCTTTCTCCTATCGAATGGCAAATAGAACCGAATCGATTTCAGTTTAACGATCTTACATATTCGCCATCCGCAGCAATGTGCGATTGAAGTGAAGCGATTTGATGGCCGAACGGCAACGAGTTTGTATGGAGAAATTCGGCTGATGATGTCGTACCGACACCGAGTACACATACCACAAATCGCGCCGCACTCTGCTCATTTAGATTTACATTGAGCGCGTTCCATCCTCTCAATAAATCCATTTCGAACATTTAACGGCACTCTCTTCATTCATGGCAATCGCACGCAACGCGGGCACACACACACTTCGGTGCTGGGCCGTGAATCATCATCGCACAAAACTTCGATTTTTTTTCTGCTCAGGCAATACAGTTAGTAGCTCGGTTCAAATACATAATTCGACTGCGTCATTTTCATTAGCGTCACACGATCATATGAGTGTGTCCGTGTGCACAACGAATAGAACTGATGGAACGATGCGGCCTGTGGCACCACAGCACGATGCCGATGGTAGTAGCTCACGTTTATTTGCAAGAACGTTTTTGTTTCCTTCTCATTTGATACTTCATTTTGCCGGAGGCAAGGTAGGGCAAAACGCACAGCCGGATTTCGATGGTTGAGTGCGACGATCAACGGCGACATGGGCAAACGGCAAACACAATTTCTTGCACTGCATCTATTCAATCACACTTTTCCATCAAACGAAATGATTTCTCCATCTCAACTTCGATACAATTGTCACGTGAAAAAAACAAACAAAAATCGTAGTCACAACGTGCGAGCCCACGTGTGGCACCTTCGAGAGGATTTCCGATGAAAATTCATCCAGTAAAATTCCATCATTTTCTTTCGTAATGAGTCCCATGGAGGTCAAATATGAATATTTTTCGACTCAATTTGTGGAACGGAGTTCGGATCGTGCCCGTCCAAACTGAATCATTCTATTCGGTCGGAATGGCAGAATCAGACGCTGTCTGGATGGGCTCGTCGATTTCTCGATAACAAATTAAATTGATTTGAAATGTTCTATTTTTCATGCGAAAACGATGTCGATTTTTCGCTTAATTTATTCAAAATCGAAAAATCCAATCGGCTAATTGTTTCTTATGACGACTGGCGTCGACTGAAAATAGGTAGCACGCATCGATTCCGGACGGTTGATGGATGGAACCTCATCTCCGTGCCCGAAATGAATTCATTTAGACACACACACACACAAACTCACCCTGATTTTCTCGTTCTGTGCTTTAAATGTGGCCGCAGGCGTACCGGTTTAAATCAATTTGGAATGAAATTGGGAAACCATTTCGAATGACGTTCCGTTTTGAGAGTTTTGGTCGACTTGTGCGTGTGGACGTGTGCGCATTTTTTTCTCGGTTGGTTCTCCACGCCGGCCTGCACAATTTGCTTACGCATTTTTGTTACGTCCGGAAGAGTGCTCATGTAGGTTTCAATTTTTATTCCGGATTTCATATACAATTCGTATGTCTCCTTACCCCCAAATTGATTCATGTACATGAACGTGAAACGTGGACGTTTCCATTTTTTTCTCTGCATATTTTCGCTCTCGTTCAACAACTACCGCCGTTATAATCGTTCACGGTTCACCCTTTGGTAGACGGGATTTCGACTGATGCATCTGTTTCGTGCCGCGATTAAGCAACGATTGGCTGCGTATTTGCACTCGGCTGGGCTCCGAACTTTACTAACCAATCGAAATCAAAAATGAAAAACAAAACAAAAAACAGTTTGCCGCCGGCCATTTTTCCCGACAGCGAGCGTCTGAAGGTCTGAAACTGATTTTTCGCCGCCACGAACGAACGCATCGCAATGACCCAAATTTCTCTGGATTGTATTTGCCGTGAGCGAAACTGGGTTTTGATTTCATTTTTCTCGTTTCGCGAGCAACCGAATGCGATCTCCAATCTACATTTCCATAGAAGACGTCAATACATCACCTCGCATGCGATGCCATCGACAATAGAAAACACATTGTTGCCATTCAAATGCACCGCTAATGTAATAACGGGCAATAAGCGTTTGTCGAATGTCATAACTGTGTCCGCCACGGGCATGACTCTCGACACACATGCGCTGCATTGAAGCAGTTCCGCACACAAAAGTCAGTCATCCACGTGCGGTATCTATCATTCGTTTTGTGTGGCAGAAAGTGTACTTAGTGTCTCGCATCTTTCATGGCGAGATGATGCGTCTTTGCCCATTTGCATTCACCCATTCAACGGGATAATCGTATCGCGTTGCGAAAAATGGGCCGACACGACAGCCACACACACACTCACACAATATTTCACGGAACCATATGTGCGCCATGGACGCGTTCAAGATGTCTGGGCCACCCTGGCTCGGCGTCACACACGGGCCGGAAGTGAACAGGACACTTTAGATAAGAATTTCGAATCGCTTCACGGCACCCTTCAGCGTACGTTCAATGGCTGCGTTGCGGTAATCAGTGCTCGAATAAGTTGATTTATTCTCTATTGATTTTCGCCAGTTCCTGCACAACTAGATGCGTCTGACGTGAAGGTTTTTCGCGACCGAAAATCTCACGTACGTTCCATTTTCGCGCGGCTATCCCCTTCACAGCATCGAATTATTTCTCTTCACATACTCGTATTCATTTGCGTTCGGAAGAGAGAAGGAAAAACGGCGAGAAGTCGAATGGACTGAAATTTAATTGCCCAACTCGACCAACTCCCATCGGCGGGAGGCTCAGCCTACTGTGTGTGTGTTCATTTTTCCCTTTCGCACTGTGCCCATGAGTCATGAGTTGCTGTGTATGGACGTTCAGCCTCTTCAAATGCGTCGTCGCAATGGGAATGACTGATGACGCCTGATTGAAGATTTTATCGAATTGTAACGCGTGTCGCCGTAAACTACAAATCCATTCTGAATGGAATTCTGCTCGATTTGGTCTTCATTAGTTTATGCATTCGCATTGCATATCATTTTTCTCTCGCTCAGAAAATGTCATACGCAACTTGCACGGCTTTCACAGACACACTCGCGTTGCGACACATCACTAGGTAGCCGATATCATTCTTCCACAGATCGAATTCAATCTATTTTTGCTGTGATTTTGCTATGCGACGAAAGGAAAAAAAATGTATCAAAATGTCAATGCGTAATGTTTCAGTTCACGTTTTCACGGTTATTGTCGGCCGTGCGAGAGCCTACACCGTACAGCGTCTATTCCCTGTTGCGAAATCACAACAACCACACGACGATGACGATGACGATGGCAACGGAACGTTCCGTAAATCGACAAAGAAAGAAAGCGGCTATTTATTAAGATCAAAAATATAATAAATGACACAATCGAAAGGAGAAGAAGTGAATTGAACCGATCGATTGAAGTTTCCAAAGTCCATCTCTTGCAATTTACAACAATTCAATTTCGTTGTCGTTGCCGTCGTGGTCGTTTTCGTTTGTCAGTGTCGTTTGCTACGGCATACGAAGATGGTGAATCGCGCGGAGTAACATGCCCACAAAAAAGAGAAGAAGAAAAAAAAGAACACGCACACGTACACACTTCGATGTGAATCAGTGCGCATTGCACACATCGAGTAGACGCGAGACAACGTATCGAAGACAATGTCAGTTGACAACTTAAGACAGATTTTGACAAGCAACAAAATAAAATTAAAAAGTCCGGTGGTTCGAAAGCGCTCTCAAATAAAATGAATGCGATCCGATTTGGCACACCAGAGCCGTCGCCGCCGCCGCCAAAGACCGCGCGCGCGTTTGTGTGTTTCGGTGCGGTGGTGCGGCCGCCGTTGCCGCTAAATGTGGCTGGGGTACTTCAATGAGATTTAAAAGACATAACATTTCAATTAATTGCTCATTATTATTGTCTTCGTTACGACGGCAAATCCAATCGCATGGCGAGGAAAGAATCGTAAGATGAAGATAAAGGAGAAGAAGAAGAAGTAGGAGAATTATTATTAAGATCAATTATTATTATTATTATTTTTATTTATTAATAATAATATATCATTGTTGGGATCGTTTATACGAAAATGGAACGACTCTGACATTCGGCCTGATCTGATTTTGCGGCTGCGGCTGCTGTGTCTGTCCTACACTTAATAATCGTCAGAACAGGTTTTACGTATTTGTTTCGTGCGACGCATATCTCGTAGAGAGACAATTCTGGACTTGGCAATGTTCGTTCGCACTTTTACCGGATGTAGAGAGGAGCGGGAACGAGGGCGCGGGGAAGAACGCAGTACGAAGAGAAAGAGGATGACGATGTGTGGCTCTTCCCAAAAGGTCAACCTGCTATAGTCGCATTGGCCAGGTCGAATGGATCCAAAAAATTAATTCCTAGAAAAAGCCACCTCTGAACTATAAAATGACGATCCCATGAACCATGATACATTTTTTCGTTTGTTCTCTTCTTCTTCTTCTTCTTCTTCTTAGCATATGTGTGTCAAAAATCGTTTAATTGATATAATCGACGGAACCATTAATCGACTTAAAATTGTTTCCAGCATCGTGCCGTCCGATATTTGTTCGTGAAATAGTGGTACATAATCGTGGTATTGTGGATACAGTGAACCGTACAACTCAATTGAAACGTGTTTGAATTTTTCGGTAGTACATTTGATTGGTCACTCACATCGGGGCGAGATGAGAAGAAAAAAAATGAATCGAAGAAAAAGCAACGAACCCAAAATGTTGACTAATTACTCGCACGACAGAGAATGATCCGAGCACACGGAATATGAATTTGAGCACCAGACGGAATATTTTTTCGAGATTTACCTTTGAAAATTGTATTCGATTTTGATGTTGCGCATGGCTCTCGCTGTCACTGCCAACTCAATTCAATGGCGATCGGAGAAAATCCACTGGTCGCTGCTATGTACTCTGCATACGAAGTGATGAACGATTAAGATAGCCATTGATCGTCGCATTTATTTATTGTGTGGTCCGTGTGCCGTCAGTGGCCGTCGAATTCTACGTTAGAAATTGCGTCGCACGCATTTCCAAAGCAACGATTAATGTTACGTTTCGAAAGACATTTATCATTTGCCATGTGCTTGCGTGTGCTTGCGCGCGTCGATTTCGCTATGGCCATTAAATGTACCACCTGCCGATTTTCATACGAATTGAATAAATAATTTGTGGTGCCTGCAACTACACATGATATGCGCGTTTGTCGCCTCCGAGCAGAAAATGAATTGCTTACGCTCGCGCCCAACTCGCCTCGAACAATCCGAATAATAAATATTAATCGTTGTTTTTATCATTTTATTGTTTGCTGGCGTCCCGGGTTCCGTTGGTATTTTCGATTCTCAGTTTTCGGTCAATTTTTGTGCTGACTGAACACGTAATAAGTGTTCGGGCGGTGCCGGCGATAATTTCGCTGAAATCCATACTTTGATAAATAATCAATTTTAGTTTACGATTGTTTCATTTATTGAATGTTTCACAGCGCGTGTAACGGCCACCGATAAAGACCTACTGTGCGTGATTGCAAAGAAACAAATTGGCCAAAGGAACAATTACACCCAACCCAATTTGCTGCTGATGGGGTTTCGTTCGATTGAAATACCGAAACTAAGAGCTTTTCGTGCGTCTTTTGTAGCGTGCGGCATCGGCGCAGGCCTTTTGGCGATGACCGTTACCACAGACCGACAGACCCAAATCGTGAACAGGAGGATCGCTCTGCTGCCGCTGAGCCCACTCATCACTGTTCGCAAGAATAAAATGACGTTCAACTATTGTTCTCGCAGCGTCGCATATAATGATGTCTGATTATCACGTTTTTTCCTCTCTCTCTCTCTCTCTTCTCCAGCGGGAAATCTCAATCATTTTCTATGATTTGGGTTTGAAATAAACGAGCCAATCATTGAGGGCTGACGAAAAATTATCGCATTTCGGCATCTTTGCATTTCATCATGGTCATCGCCTGGTCGTCGGTAAAATGACTGAAATATGCACATGTGTGTTCATGAGAAATTGCCGAAGAGAGGAGTCAAATGGAATGACTCGTCAGTGCGAATGTTTCGTTTTCTATTTTTCAGCGACTTCGGTGTACGAGATACGAATGATGCTTTCAAATCTCGCTGACGCGACTTTCGTGGCTACCGCACAGCGCCGTTACCTCGAAATCGTATTCGATTGATGGCATTTCTCGTCTTTTGTACGCCAAATTGCCAAACGCTTTATGTGGTGTCTTCGTCGATTTGGTGGCCTTTCCAAAAGTGAATACCCCCGTGTGGATCCATCTTCTTCTTCTTCTTTTACGCGTTTCGCATTCGCTTTTTCCTCTGCCCTCTGTCAGGTCTCAGGTGGTACATGTTCATCCCGTACGGGAACGTACGTCACATGTGAGTGAATAACACAAGTGGATATACATAACACCATTCTATTCCGATGAAAAATGCTCATTCATTAAGATCATTCAACGCAGATATGATTGATATTAATGTGTCCGTACTTCTTTCAATAGTCGCGGCGAATTGAAAATGAAATAAGAGAAAAATCAAATTGTATGAAATGAAAACGATGAAATATTGAAGTGGAACATATGTATAACACATGCACACGCACCGACAGATATACCAGAAAAAGAAAATGAGAAAAAAAAGAAAAAATGCCGCTTCCACAGTAAACAACGGGCACGGACCATCAACCGAGTGAGGAAAAAAAACATTGAATGCCACATCACACAAAATATCGAATTGTGGCCGAACAATTTGATACTTTCAGCATCACTTCGTTTTGGATCGCCATCGTGGGGGAATCATTTGCAAAGGCAAACTTGCGCAGTCAATCCCATTTGATGTGCGGTATTCTGTCTTCGCTTCAGAGTTCATACGCTTGATCGACCGAAACTAATTGATTCAACTCGCACCTTCGACACCTGAATGAGCCGCACATGCAGCGAATGTCATCGAGTGACGTTTATGGAACCGCGAATAGAAACGGCACCTAAACAGTTGATGTGAAACGCATATGACCCAGCACTTCGATGAAGAGCCATTTCCAGCTAATCATGTCGTTGCTTCATATCGTTATTAGTCGTAAGAAGTGGGCTGAGGTTATGAGTCGTGTGCGGGCAAAACTCACACACTTACGTCGTGTCGTCCTTTCCATCCGTTTGGCGGCTTCGTTCCAACGGGCACGAAATAACAGTTGAAGCCAATTTATTCACTTTACTTGTTCGATGGAAAACTTAAAAACTCTCTGAGGAAGCCCATCGTAGGCAGGGCGCTCACGGACCATCATAAATGGTTTTGCAACAACAAAATCCACAACAGTAACAAAAACGCAAAACTGACAGATAATGGCCAAAGATCAACAACCTGTTACACACAGCGGCATTTATTTATTTCTTTTTTCATTCTTATTTTTCATGTGCTTTTCTATTGATATAAGCCTCTACTGTACATGTACACTGTCTGTCCCTTTCTCCAAACCACCATGCCCGAACCCGTCGCCATCAGTATATTATTCTTTCAGTAGTCGATCATCAGCATGATCCATGATCGATGCATACGTCGAGAAGCACGAAACTTCTACGCTCCTCCGTCTATCCAGATAAAACAATAAATAAACGAAATACGTTTGAGCCGCCAACAGCACCTCCACCAGCGGCCGCAACAGCAGAGGGAAAAAAAATCGAAATTGAAATGTGTTTTGAATGCTACACTTGCGAGTGGCCGATATTAAAAATTCAAAGACGAAATTGTACCGGGCTACTTGGCGCTGCCGCCAGTCGCTGCTGGTCCCCATACAAATCAATGGAATACGTATGATGATCAGTTCGTTATTTTTTTCTTCATGATTCCGTCTTTTCTTTTCCATTCGACACATACGTGTGCTCTGTCCTCGCTGCGTCAGCGTGTGTGTGTGTGGCGTTACCCTGTGTGTACCAGTACCTACCAGTTATTCTTCTTGAAAACGACAGAAAAAAGTGTTTAGAAAACGCGATACGCGCGATACACATTTGATTATTATTATTATATTCATCGAGTGTATGTATCGTCGTATCACAGTTGCGTCGTTTCGTTTATGCACCGCGGAAGCAGACGCACGCAAAACACAAATATACATGAATGTGTGGGTCCCGAAACCGAGCGATGATTCGTTACTCTGCATTTCGATTGAGTCGATGGAATAATTTACACGTATCGAGTACCGTATAAAATGAGTCTTCACTTTATTTGTGCTTCTTCCTCGTCTTCTTGCTTGCTCGATCTCCGTTGAATTTCTCGTTCTTGAGCCTATTACGAGTGAGAGCGATCCAATCGATCGATATTTCTCTCGCTTTGTCATCGCACACGCGCAAAAGTGACGGTGCAAAACGTGTATATCTATCTGGCCAATAATTATTAATTATGGCGAAGCATGACGGGGGAAAGAAAGAAGCTGCCAGTGAGCGGGAGGAGGGATACAGCAAACGATCTAATAATAACATCAGTTATCGCGCAATTATTATGCTGTTTATTTGATCTTTTGATTTTATTATTATCGATATTTCGCCGACTCAATTAAAAGAAAGGAAAAAATCTGAATAAATGACGATAGCGATCGCCGATGTCTACATCATCGTAATCGCCGTTTGCCATTCGCATCGATTGCGCCCAAGTCCAACCATAAAGAATGGATTGAGCCAAAGAAAAAAACCTGTTTAAATTTGTTGCAATACGAAATGGAATATAGATCAATTGATGGGAGTATGCAGAAAGCAAAGAGCGAGGGTCGGTGAGATCGAAATTATCGAAAAGTCAAAACTAAAAACGGCAAACGATTGAGACTCATTTATCTCTGAACTTTCCCCAATCGGAGACTTGTCCGACACCCAGCACAGCACCGATCAAATTTCAATAACAAACAAACAAAACCGAACCCAACCGACGATTCATCCATCAAAATCATATTCGAACAATGGCGACGGCGCTATTAATAATCCATTTTCGTATTTTTCGCCTACTGCTTGAAATTCAGGTGGATCGAAATTACAAACAATGAGTCGCTGCTGTTCGCGTACATGTATCCGAAACAGATGACGCGCACGAATATGTGTCCGTGGACCAGATATTTCCGAAAACCATCAGAATGTGATGGCGATATCCGTTCGGCAGCCAGAACGCAAGGAGAATCTATGTTCGAATCGTTCAGATCAAAAATACTTGACGAATTCCTCACGGAAATGCATCACGTGTTGCGCTGTCAGTTGGCTCGTTACATAAAAATGCAGCGAAAATAGGAGAGAGAAAACCCCCAACGAGATGCGTCCATTCATGCATCGTAAAATACTATGCAAACGCGTCCACTCACCAGCCATGTGCAGTATTTGATCTAATTGTTCGTGTACCCGCAAATTTGCTATATCCGTTCCGTTTGTGTGCCGATTATTATTCATTTATTTATTGGACCTTTCGCAACGGACGGTGCTTGTGTGTTTGAGTGCGAGTGCGAGTGTGTCATCATCGTAATCATACAGTGATTTTTCTTCACGATTGCCGGCTGATTGCCCATTTTTCCATTTCGCTCTCTCGCTGCCCCTCTGTCGCCATGCAGCGTAAAGCATACACCAACGACCTGTCCGCAGCATCCACCACAATTATTCCTTAACTGGCCGCATGCGTAATAGATAATAACAACTATTGCATAGTAGAGCATCAATTATACCATTCACTTGCATCGAGACAGTTTTAATTTCAATAATAATTATATTTATCGTATTCCATGCCATTAAATTCATCGTTTTGTGTAGCGAGATCTGTGGCCAGTCATTTTCGCCGGTGCATGCGTATTACTTGCCCGCGATTGTTGCAATAATCCGACTTCCAGTTCTCCCGATGACATATGCATACCGATCGGTGATGTCAAAGATAAGAGTTTCGAAAAGAAAGATGAAAGAAAAAATGCGGCACATATCTCTCCGCCACCTTCGCGGCGTGTTTTCGTGCGAAATTCATTCATATGTGCGAAAGTACCTGGCCGAACTGTAAATGTCGTTATTTTAGATGGCGAATCGCCTGCCGACATAGTCTCTAGCCAGTTCACAATGAATTAATATCGCTGGCACTCATCGGATCAAAATGAATGCATCCAAGCCCAACGGAATACGATGTCCATGTTCCGCCTCAGCGTTGTAAGGACGCAACATTTGTGTGCACCACCACGGCTCGCCAACTGCACATACGTTTGAAACATGTATTATTATCAAATATTTATGACTATAGAAAATGATAATAATTATATCGATCGACGCTCTCCTACGTTTCATGCGTGCACAACTGCACACCGTTCTACGCGCGATCAACAATTTGCAACGAAAAAAAAAAAGAGAAAAAAAACGCTGCACACGGCCCTTGAGTGGACCGAAAAGGAAGATGAGAAAATACGAAAAAAATTCGTGTGTGTTTGCTTCGAACGCGAATGCCAGACAGTGTTGCGCGAAATCAATCGATGGAAATTCGTGTTGAGCAGCACTCGGACCGACAGCGGTAGAATTGAAAATGTCGTGCGCATTTTTCGAGCCAACGATAAACGACGTGGCGACCGATGGCATTCGCCGATTCTCCGGCGCGATGAAACGGTCCAACAATAAAATTATTACCGAAAACACGAATTTTAATCATGAAATCATAAAATTATACACCGACACGAGGAGGAGCGGGTGCTGCAGCGCCCGGTACGTCGAGGCAACCAATACACGCATGCGAACGTTGAGGAGGCCCGAAAGAAGATATATATGAAAAAGAGCGACTCACTTCATTCATCGAATTTTATACATATTTTGGGAATGATGTTGGCGATGTTGTTGTTGACGCTGCCGCTGCGATTATTACGAGTGTATTAAACATACGTTTCAGGCCTTCGCCATCGTTCCGAACTACGGCGGAATGGAAATGGCAAACGGTAGGTACGAAATTCGTTTGTGCTGTGCTCGACAAAGACGGTAGGATGGTATGTTACATGCCGTCATGCCTCTGCCCAAGCTCTGTGCTGTTTCCACATTTTTCTCGTGCCACTTTCGCTGCGTCGTGAGCTGCTGCTCTGTGGCGTATGTGTGTGTGCACGCGAACGCAAGCGTATTGGTGAAGCAGATCGAGTACATTGTATGTATTCGGCTTCATTGGATTCGCCACTGCCGCCGTGCATGGGTCTGTGTGTGTGTGCATTTGTGTTCGAGCTGCCCCGAACGCTGCTACAAATTCAAGCGGCAAGAGGAAAGTAGGAAAAAACACACACCATTTTCCGCTCCCATATGCGATGCAAAATGTTCTTACAATGATTTCGTTGTTGCTACTGTCGCCGGTCACACGTACAAATATTATTGTAGTTGCATGCGAGAGCGCCGTATAGCGTCCTCTGCTTTTTCCTACGCGAACCGTAGCCGCCGTTTTTTTTTCGTTTATTTTTTCATTTTTTATTTTTGCTTCTTTCGCGTCGTTTTATTTGCTTTTACCGATTTTGCTGTCATCGTCGTGTGTTGGGCATGTCGGTTCGTCGTCGATGGCGCACATCGCCAATACTTTCTTCGTCGAAATTGTGTCTTGCAGTGAGTGGTTGTGTGCACCATGTCGATGACGCGCGCGTTTCTTAAGCAATTATTGTGTCGCTTTTTTTCTGTCGCTCGTGTCCGTTGATACGGATGTCGTCGACGATTCAGTTTCGGTGCGTCGCTAGCGGTGCATGATTCAGCATTTGATGCGAAGCCTTGACTACGGAAACAATCGAATTGCTCACGGCTTTTCATCGGAAAATCCAATCGGTCGGCGGAAGCGTGTGCATCAAAAGTGAAAATGATCGTGTTTAGTGCGCTGAATCGATTCATTCGATTGATCGACCGTTGGACCGTTGGATAGATGGACTACATCGCCGTTGGTTCCGCGACCATCATACAGTTTTTAATCAGTGCAAATCAATGTCTATTCGGAAAATGCCTGCAATCGAACGAACAACCAAAATCAATGCGGAAAATCATTTTGTTGCGAATTTAATTTTCCCTGAGGCCGCATACGTTTTGTGAACAATTTTCGAGACTGTCGACGGGGGTGTTGTGCTCGCGCGTCGGTGAATTCGTTTGTGTGTCCGTTTCCGTGCCGGTGTGTGTGGAACGCAGGTCCATCAATTATTCGATAATTTCGATTGCAGCGAAACAGAAGAGAGAGAGACAATAAATTGTTCCTTCAATTGATTCGTTGTGTAAACGCTTCGCGCTGAACAATCCATTTGCACATTTTTATTGTTTCAATTGTCGTCTTCGAGCACATTACGACGTCGATTTGAACGCATTTTTCGTGTGTGCGTGTGTGTGTCTGTGAATGTGGTCTTGGTGTTGGGACGACGTTGTGCCGCGTCTTTAGCGATCATCGCCGCACAACAATATTTCTCACCCATTCTCGTCTGGTGCGTTCGATATTCGCCACGACTGCCTGCCGGTCAATTAAAATGGCATTAGCCTATGTGGATATGTCTTCGGTGATTGAGGCGCAGGTACGATTCACAAATTAAACTACATTCTTCTCTGCAGTAGCATCATGCACCAGCGTCGCCATCGCCATCGCCAATAAAATTAAATTTCTTTTCTCGTCTGTCTCGGCTTTCGGCTGTAGCATACACACACGGCATATCAGAGCACAGCGCGCAGTGTTTATCCATCAACGTGGAAACATCGAAACATGATGTCAACATGAAAAATTATTTTTATTACGATTTTGTGCGCAAATTACACATTTATTTATTCATGTGCGTTTTAGGAGAAGATTAATCTCGTATTTTGTCCGTTTCCACCGACGATCAAACGATCTAAATGTGTCTGTGCGTATGCCACAGATTGTTAGCGAATGACTGACTAATGCTAATGACGCTCACATTACACATTTTATGTTTTATAACCGCTCCCATCGATTTATGGGCATACACTGCGAATTTAATTGATTACAATCGAACGCCCCGCTGCAAACACATTCCACACCATTTGCTGATTTAACGGAATTCTTCTCTTCTCTTCTTTTCTTTATTTTGTTCGTTGGATGTGCAGGAGCGTCTGACGAGTCACAGTGGCATCGGATTATCGGGTGGTACTCCGGCATACAACACACATACCGGCCACAGTGGTCGGGCTGTAACAACTGGATCGGGACACACTGGCAGCGGAACAGGTCACAGTAGTGGACACGGTCCATCGCCATCGATGCATCATCAGGCTTTACAATCGGACTTCCAGCCACCGTACTTTCCGCCACCATTCCACCATGCCACACAAAGTCCGCCCCAGCAACAGAACCATGGTCCATTAGAATATCTCAGTGCTGACCCATACGGGCAGCCGTTGTCTTCATTGCATCATGCGCCGTTACATCACTACAATCAATTGACTGGATTGCGACCAACACAGGATCAGTTGGGTATTCATCGGACACATCGCGAGGCCGAATTGCAAGGACATGCGGTAAGTGATGAACCGCGCTACCGTGGCATTCATTCATTCAAATGAATGTTAACAGACTCACTCACTCACTCAACCCCCACAAACACCACACCCGCGGAGCTAACGAGATAGGTATTTGATGAGAGATAGGCTATCTGGGCAGTTGCCAGACGGAAATAATAATAATGATAAAATGAAGCGAGTGCAGCCCGGTACTATCAATTGCCACGTTTAATTAGCGAAAAGAGAAATGAGAATGATCGGTGCCAATTGACATTGATGGTAAAACGAAGGCTGATCAATGTGAACGTCGTGGGTACTAGTCGATTCGCATCAATAATGAAATTGTGTTGACTCGAAAACGCGAGCGCGCGCTCACAGCGACTGACCGACTGGTTTTCAAATTATTTTTAAAATCAAATAAAATTTTATGATTTTCTTCAAATATTCGATATGCGATTCGCTCTTCTTCCTTCTTTCCTCTACGGCCATCGATTTGCCTGAAGTGGTCCCCGGCCCGTCTCTAGTGTAATCTGCACTGCAAGCTCAATCGCATAAAAATGTGAAATGACCGCTCATTATTATTATTACTGTGAGCGTTGCAGGCGCAAAAGATTGCGCCAATACCAAATCTCCGCATTCTCTGAAATCGAATTGGTTTCGCTTTGGTGGTGGTCGCGCTGCCAATAGCAGTCAATTCGATGGCAACAACGGAGCCAATACATCGGGCCGGTCGCCATCATTTTCATGCTGGCACTGTGAACGCCGAGATGATTTCCGCCGTCAATGGGAGGAAATCATTTCCAATGAATGACGAAGTGTCAACGCATACGATCGCTCCAATATTCATGTGTGCTGGCGAGCCCGCGTGTTTGAACCAATACGTTTAAGACAATCATTTTGCGCCGTGTCACACGTACAAATACTTAAATGAAAATGCACTGGCGCTGCCGTTCGAGACGAGTGAAAAGACAGAAGAAGAAACGCCAGCTTGCGCCAGTCGCACTTGCCGTCCATCTCTCCGTCCACCAAAGATCGTATTGAAAAAGATGTGGAAAGATAAATAAGAGTTGGATTTAATCGTCGCCAGTCAGTCGTTTGACCGTTTACTATTCATTGGTTCTAAATGATGACGGCCAGCAACGGCAGCAATAGCAGCTTCAACCAACAAATGGCAATATCGAAATAATAGCCGATGCGTGCAGACGAGAAGTTCAATTAACTGTGTTTTCGTCGTTGTTGTTGGTGTTGTTGCTTTTGCTGTTGTTTAAATCCCGCGCCATTATCCTACGATATTTTTCCAATTATTTCGTCGTTTCATTAATCATTACCATTTCGCATAACGGTTGAAATTAAAT
>JANTFB010016671.1:0-15387 GCA_026546635.1 Porricondyla nigripennis | reverse complement strand
GAGCCCTAATCATTATGCGATGTACTCGACAATTTTACGACGAGCAAACAAACCAACGCTGATTGGCGAAGTGAGTGTGCGACTAAGAAAACAGCTATTGATGAAAGAAAAAGAAAAATGAAGAATAATATTTGCTTTTGGTACGGTGCGGTGCAATGATGTGGGTGCGCCATTTCTGGTGTGCTACTAAGTGTGGCGTGGGTCGTCGCCGACGGTCGATACACGAGTAACGATGATTACAATCAACAGTGAATTTCAATCGATTGAATTACGTGAGTGCTCGCAGAACAGAAACATTAATTTTCCGAACTGATAAAATTCTACCGAAACTCAATTAATTTCCAATTGTCAAACAACAATGTGGAGAATGGTCGTGTTTCAAATGGAATAACTTGATCGCCAATGCGACAGCCGGGAAATCGTTCGATTCGTTCCGTTCCGTGCGCTGTGTCGGTGCTGGAGCGTTTGAATTGACTCACAAAGAAAGGAAATATCATCGTTTCGACAAGCAACGGCGGCAATCATTTCTGGAAAGGAACTTTGCGACAAAATCGACGGCACACCGTATTTTCGGCACGTCTTTCTTGCAAGTGGCAACAGATGCAATCGCAGCAATAAAACGAAATGCTTTTCTGCGGAATATTCGAAGGATCCGCGGGACACGCAACCAGTAAAAATAAATCGCTGGCATTAATCCACCGTTTCGTACACCTATTCGCAGGAGTTTTTTTGTTTTGTTTATTCCATCCGCACCTATCCAGCGAGTTGTGTCACGCTTCTCGTACGTTCGGTCCGATGTCGTGTCATGGAAAAAGTTCGATAAATGAAGGGGGAAATATTCAATTGGATGCGAAAAGACGATGTGATAAGACAGCGCCGCGTTTGCAACCAGTTTCCTCAAGCATGCCGTCTCCCATTGAAATGGAGGCACGTACATACGACACGAAGGCCAGGAACGGTTTCTTTCTATTTTTGGAACAAAATCGAAAGCGGAATAATTGCAAGAGTGCGGCACGTCCCATCGTGTAGAGATGGCAATGCAATCGTCGACCGCATCGCTTCAACGACGGAACATGAATTATAAATGGACAGAATGCATTTCTGTGTCACATTCACGGTGATTTCTATTTTAGGAGAAGAGAATATTTTGTTGCTCGCAGGCACACATTTCGGATAGCGGAAAGCAGATGATTTCGAATCTTTTTTCGGTGCTCGCGTCATGGTGGCGGCCACACTGGGATTCACATTTTCTTGTTGGCAAATTGAAAAATTGTTGTTGCGATGAGAGCACTTTCGAAATAGCGCCGATGAACAAGATTACCAATGAGACGATCAATTCCGACAATGACGTCAATGAAGTCTCTTCCGTATATTTCACCAAGGGAAAGCAAAAACCACAGACAAATGGCGTACGCTTCGATTTTCGCCTCCACTGTTCATCAACGCCATTGACGTACTCACGTCAGGGAACCGAAGAGAAGTTGTTCGAACTCTTATCTCACCGGCCGCTTGATTTTATCCCGCCTCACTGCCCAAAGCACACAACAACCTACGCACGCACTCAGCAACATTTTCTGCGACGCATCGAATCGATAATAAACCAATAAATAATTGTATTTATTGCTGTCTACCGGAACGTGAACACGACTCAAATGGGAGTAAAGTATGTACTTGGAGCCCTGCAAACACGTACGAGTATATAGCTTGTTCTTTCTTTGCATTATTTTTCAGGTGCGAGATGTGTTCATGCTCATTGCTCACGTGATGTATCTAGCTCACAGAAGAGTAGAAATGATCGAGCGAAAGTGAATGCCTTCCTTCAATCGACACATTTTTCGTTCGGCTTCCATTTATTTCCTCTCAGTCGTCGCCGTGTTCACTACACAATCAGATCGAATTACGTCGATAAATTCAGCAGGCGATAAATTCTCCCGCGCTGAAACAATTGAGCAATTTTTTGCCGTCACTCTTCCCCGGTTCATCGCTACGGATACACTGTGAGCTTTTCGTTTTGTTGGAGCGGCTGAATGTCACGCATTCCGTTTCCTATTAGCTAATGTATTTATATTTACAACGTACAAGATATGTTTATCATGTAGCGAAAGGCTATAGCGAATCATTTGGCACTCATACGATGGCATGGAAGCGGACGGACACGCGGCCCACTTACACACGTCTCCGTCAAGCATGAAGAGCTTTGCTGGCAGACTAAAACTGTATGGCAAGACACAGCCACACATGCATGGTACGATTCCGCACGAGTTCGCTGTAAATAATTTATGTTTTTGTGCGTATATGAGATATGAACCTAACGTCAAATATGCTCCAGCTCGAGCCGGGATCATTCAAGTTACGCTACGCACACATAGTGGGTTGTCGTCTTGCTGCCAACACAATACGACGATGAAAAATGGATTCGTGTTGCCATTGTCATGCAGTGCGTGGATGCGGAGGGCGGCTCACGCCATGTATGAAATGTTGGGCAATCGAAAAAGTTTTTTCGCATTTTCTCGAGATTAGTTCTTCTACAGATTTTTGCGCTTTTTTCCATTTTTTTTTCTTTTCATATTTTAGTATCCATTCGTATCGTTTTGAGTTATTTTTTCTGGTTTTTTAACGATCCCGATCGTAGAACGTGAATGAGAGCATTAAACAAGGAAGGGCATTCTACCCCACCCAAGGGGAAGATCTCTCAAAAGTAAGTGAAAAAGTAAAAAGAATCGTAAAGTAATCGCAAGTAAAAAATCACAGTGTTAATCGCAAAAACACAGATAGGATAGAGTTGACAAAGAAATCGCAAAGTAATCGCAAAGTAATCGCAGGTAGGAAAGAATCGTGAAAAAGAATCGCGAGTAGAAAATTAGAGTGGTCTTCCCCCTGACCCCACCTCAATTCCGGAATTATGTGCTTGTTGACCTATGATTATGAGCCGCTGCCGCCCGGCCAATCGGCCGGTTCCAACCCAAACTGCCAGCAACCAATAAGACTTCATCAAGAAATCAAGTCAAAACGCCAGAGGATCATCTAGGACCAGGAGAATAAACTGATTGAACAAATTTTCATTTGAAAATACCAAAAAGCTGGTTCCGATCTCGCATTTCTTTTTGACTCCTGGCAGTAGGGAGCATAGGGCTTCGGTCTCGCAGTAAAATACGAAAAAACTTTTTCGACAGTCCCATATTATATGGAAGGATGTGCCGTGTGCGTGTGGGACTCGATTTTTCTCTTTCTCTTGGTCTTTTACGACTCGAAATGTAGCGGGAGCAGCCGTCTTCAACTTTTTCATTTTTTCCTCGTCTCCGTATATTTCGGTTCGTCTCTCTCGTTCTTTTCATTTTATTATTATACAAAAATTTAATAAAAGCTTCAGTGATTTCCTCTCCTCCTGTCGTATCTTCTCGGGAGAAATTGCGAGCGGAACAAAAATGAAAAAGCGTTCCGGCGGCCAATTCCACGGATGCATTCAAACAGAAATTTAATTTCGCAAGCCCACTTCGCCAGCTGAGAACTCGTGTCTCGCAAATATTTTCGATGTATAAGAAGTCGTTTTTGGTTGGTGGTTTAGTGGTGCTGGCGCGTGTCACAACGAATCGAATTTCGTTCGAGGAAATTCAATATCGATGGTGAGAAAGGAATGGAAAGAGACAATGGACCCGATCAATTTCCGCTTACATCGCGCCTGCTGGTGCCGTGCACCGGCAATAATATATTCAGAGCTAGTAGATGTGAATCTACAATCAACTGTTATTCATCACATTCCAGGCAAAATCGAACGAAACGAAGTGTGGTAATGCAGAGACTGAAGCAGCAAGATCCACTCAGCACAAAAGCCTATATCGCTATCGAAATGGAGCACCCATAGCAAGACAATGACGAACTAGTATTCCAATTTTTGCGTTATTTTGTTTCGAAAGACCGTCACCCAACCTACTGGTCATCGCGAACTCGTTGTACGACTTGCTTGCTGCCCAACAAAGCGATAAACGATGCACATAAAATCGATTCACGCCTACAGCGTTCGCAGCGCACCAAACAATACGAGAGGCTCAAATGGAAGAACAACATTGTTGGCAATTGTGTATGTTAATCCGTGTGCATGCTACTGTATTAGGATTCTGTTCGTACAATCGGCTGAGCCAATTGTTCACTGAACTATATGCTGCGCGTCGGATGTTGCCTATGCACAGCAGAGAAATCAGCGGGGCTGAGAGGAATCGGCAAAGTTTTCGCTCTTTGTTTATTCCTTTTTTCAGGGCTCCCATCGCTCGTCTGTTTTCTGCACTGGCGGCAGCGATGAAGAAACGTGATCCAACAACACAATTGTTGAGAACAAAAGTAAAGTCGTCATCTTCGCATCTCCTTCGTTCCATTGTTGCGCGTGTACCGGTGCGGATGGGGCAGACTCGACGAAACACAACGCCTCGAATAAAACACTGCCATTAATAGTATCAAAAGGCGAAATGCGAGAAAGCGCACGGCGTACACAACACTAGAGCAATCCCATGAAAGGAAATCCAGCACCGAGCACGCTTTGCAATCACAAAGATTTTTCCGTGACACATGAAAAAATTCCCCGCCACCACTGACTCTTCATTTCGGGGGGAAAAAAATAGTTTGGCTCTTTGACGACACACACCATGTACAGTAGGCATATGCCATTAGTCGCGTCAAGGCACTTCAGTATTACAATATACATCGCAAGGACGACTGTGTCCAAACTCCAAATGCTCCACGAACGCCCGTCCGTCCTACAGCCATTGGCATTGCGTTGATTAAGATTAATGTTGCATTTTATCGTCTCAACTTTTCGTTAGCCGTCGCCGATCAACATCTCTGTGCCCGAACGACAGCCAAATCGCACAGTTTATTTCCATCCATCCGACAATTAAATATGTGAATTAGTCAGAACCGTTCGGTGGGCACCAGTAATGACGCCCCGGGGAAAAACAGAATCATAATCATTTGTTCGTGGCTGTCACATTATGTACTATACGCGTTGGGCGGTCGATGGGGATCGTTTTGTGTATGACACGAAATAATGTCGCATCGATGCGAGAGAATAAAAACGAAAATCATTTCAATTCGGTGCGGTAATCCGTGAGCCAAAACCAAATCTCCGCTTTTCTCCCGACTTAGAAACAATCACCTCGCACTTCATACGCCGTCGTACTGGTAGTCGAGGACTCGCGGTACCTAGCAGACTAGCAGTCGGATTAACGTGGTGAATGCGACCCAGTCTCTCTCTCTCTCTCTCTCTCGCGAACACTCAGACACTACACGCAACTCGCAAGCCAACATGACAGTAAAATTCAGTTGATGTAGCATTTCGTTTGCAAATTTCCGCATTTGTTAAGCAAATGCCATCTTTGTCTCGCACCGATTTTTCCTTTTTTCGAACGTTCGTCTCTCACTCACTCAGATTGCGTTTTAAATTGGCTGGGATTTGTAGCACCGACTAAACAAACGACGTACACGCACTCGTCTCCTGTCACTTCGCGTTATCGTTACTGTTTCGCTGTCGTTGTCGATGGCGCGGGTGTGGGCACCACTGCCAACCACCATCAGCTCCATGATGCATAATAATGGCAATAATAATAATAATCGTTTCCATGTAAATTCTGGCGGCATTTCGCATGCGGATCAAACACAAAAGCAATGTGTACGGCGCCACACATTCACCGCGCTGTACTTCTGCCGTACACCGACTACCGAATACGCCGATGGAGAAAATTCACAAGATTTTGATCGAAACAGTTTTATGCCAAAAACCGAGACTAACAAGTAGGAAGCGAAGGAAAAGAAGCGTCAACGTTCTATCGCACACACACTCGGCTGCACATAAAAGTGAAGAACGAGGAGGAATCGACAGCCGTTGCCACCGCCCGCCATTCTTATTCATACAATCATAAATGTGAGGAGACCGCAAAAGCCATGCACACAACACGCACTCGTCAATTCAACGTATCGCCCTACACGCGGCTCGCGAGCACACACTCACATGCCAACCTAAGTTCGGGGCACAATATGAACAAAACATCCACGAAAAATATATGTTGCGATTCGCGCCGAAAAGAAACAGCCAGAATCCGCTGCTGCCGTAAGGTTTTCAGGCCGAAGAAAATCTATCTTCGAATACGATTTTTCCATGAAGATGGTAAGTCGAGTCTTCGCGTCTTGTATCCGATTGCCGTGCAGAGTGCTGTGCCCAAGGCAAGAAGCCTCTTGACGCCATCGGCATCCGAATATTTTATTCATCTCCCCGTCTGTGCTACGCATTCGTTCGGCGTGAATTGTCACTGACTGGCGGCATCCCCGATTCATGCATTCCCCCCACTTCGTTTTATGCCATGTGATTCGGCCATATTATCGATTTTTCGATTTCTTCTTCATCATCGCCAACACTCAGCCGGGGAGCGCAAAGCTCTCTACCATGAACTCGGCATTTTTATCTGTTCGTTTCTTCACATCGATTTGATGGCAGCGAATGGCATGTGGGCCACAGGCATATGTGTACCTAGTGCCTGTCCTAGCGCCTGTGTGATGGTAGGTATCGCACGCAACGTATGTTCGTCATGGCATACGCAAACGATGTGTGCGATGGTCCATTCTCAGCGCAATCACCGGCATCTGCCGATGAACATATTTTACGGGAACGATGCCCGCTCGAATATCCGCAACGTCCGCAACATGACCATCATCCATTTGTGTAAGTGATCGATATGGAAAAACAAAGGCCATCGAATTGCATAAAACATTTCTTCGTTTGCATCGGATCCGATCATTTTACCGATTGCGCAGCTCACGCGTTTGGCACGTTGCAACATATGATAGTTCAATGGCATACGAATCAATTTGCGCTGAAAGCAATTTTGCTTGGCTTCCGCTTCCCATCCCTCGTCATTTCGCATCGTGGCCGCAATCAGTGCTGCGATTTCAATCACGGAAAGACATAATTTTCGTCAAAAACACATCAATTCAGTCTTGATGCACTCACGCGCTCCCTTTGTCGGTCGCCACTTTGTTCGGTCTGCACAACTATACGTCGTGTATCACATTACATCACATTACACGATTACACAATAGCGTGCAGCTATGTACAAGGCGAACGCGAGAGAAAGAACTGTCGCCCGCTGCGATGCAAGGCGATGGCACACACAGAGTATGAAATCCAATCTGAAAAGTATTCGTCAAAGACGCCGCAGTCACGTTCACAGCACGGCTACGATGGGACGAGATGCGCGACACAAGGAATTCCACGGCGAACGCGGCATCAAAATGCTTCTTCCACGAAATAGAGTCGGCTTCGGGAGTGGAGTTGCACAACGGAATCCTCTTCTACTTTTCCTCTCTCAACAAAGTTTTTAATATCAACTTAACCGTCGTCGTCGTGGTCGTTGCCATTGCTGTCGTCGTCGACGCCTTCGCTGCCATCGTTGGCGACGACGTTGCCGTATCGTGGCTGCTGTTGTTTACAACGCTGCGTTCATCGTTCAATGTCTAATGCATATTGCGTTCACACATATCCATTTACTGTCAGTTGCGGGCAAGAAAAAACTTTCTCTGTGCGGAGAAATGATTTTCCCATCTGGCGGCCATTTACGGAGGAAAACTCAATTTGCGATTTCAATAAAATGGCAACTGCACAGTGCACACAATCGCTGCGTGGTTTGCTCAAAGAGAACTGGGATGCTGCGAGTCTGAGGAAAATGGGTGTAGTTGAAGCCAGGTAAAATGCAGTTGGCCAATGAAAACAATAATGATAGTGGAGTTGCGAGACGAATGCATCTCCAACGAGCTATTTTTTCCCTCTCGGCCAGAGAGAGCGGAAGTCGCACTTGAATTGATTGAAACGGAGTGCGATTGAAAATCCGCCGGAAATTGAATATTGAAAATGTTTGTGTGCGCGTGTCGATCGTGCCGTATGCAAGGAAAGCTAATTTTCATTTCGCTGAGCAACTGTACTGCGCAAACAAGGTTGGACGACCATTATGCGGGTGGTTCCGACCAAGCCCGGCCACTTTTATCGCTGTCAAAATGGAATTATTCACAAGACTTGTTAGACAGTGAATTGATGTGATTTCGAGTGAAGTTTTCCCATTTTCTACACTGTTGAAATTCACTGGAACCGTACCCTCCCCAGCATCTATGCGAACGCACTTTATCAAATTTCTGATAAGTTTTTCGAAATCAAAGTCTTACGAGATTTTCGGAAGCCGAAACACAAACAATCGACGAGAGGAAAAATTCAGTGGCGCTTCACATTGTTGTTGCTGCTGTCGATAAGAAGTTTCAAAAGCGCACAAAAGAAATTAAAGCCATCCCACGTGCATGTGAATTGATATTCGGGCGTATTTGGTTCTTTTAATGATGCACACAGCGAGATGAATCTCCTTGACGGTTCTTGTATTCCCTCGAACCTTATTAACACGTTAACTGCCATGTCAGTCATAGTGTCTGACAAGACAATTCTAGAGACCTGCAGAAAAATTGCTGTCATTTCCGCAAAAATAGACCGAGCGGTGTCAGCTTGGGCTTGTTGGAAAGGCGAAGGAATCAGCTATCCATTTCTGTAACTGCGGCAACACTTTTCACCTCATACAGAGTATTGCCATAGTGATGAATTTCACCTATTTTTTAATGTTATGGCAAGACTATTTCTAGGGCAAAAAGTATAACCGCAGTAACAACAATGGATAACTTGTCCATTTGCCTTTTCAACGAGCCCAAGTTGACCCTCGTAGGACTTTTTTTACGGGAACGGCAGCCATTTCGCTAAAGGTCTTTTTTTCATTTTTAAGGTGGCAACACCAAACTAGACAAGAAAATTTGAAAATTTTGATTGAAATGGATAGCTGGCCCTGAGACTTTTCCAACAAGCCCAAATAGACTGCTGTAAGTCAATTTTTGTGAAAATGGCATCGATTTTTCGAAAAGTCAATTTTTTCCATTTCTCTCGAAAATGTGCAGGCAGTTAACGTGTTAAAAATCTTCTTCTCAAATGAAGTATGAGAAGCACATTGCTTTACTGCTCCAAGTGTGGGCTGCTTGGTATAAGCGTGAACGTAGCTAGTGGCTCACACCAAAACGTAAACGTGCACCGAACGATAGTACTGCTGGAGTGCTGGCTAGCTACCAGCCGATTCAAAATCGAGGGTCTGCGACTGCCGCTGGTGCGATCGCGATTCCCGAAAGGGAACAATCTGGAGAAGAACAGCAAAAACTACGAATGGTGCCACTGTGACGCACAGTGTATTCGTTCTTATATGATTCTCACATGGCACGCACTCGCACACGTCATCTCGCCTTCACCGTTTCACGTTCATTGTTCAGTTTAATCATGCCAAGGACGAGTGCCTACGGCACTCAAGTAAATTTTATGTAATTTATTGTGGGCGCTAAATGAAAATTGCACGTGAACACTGAACACGGTGTCGAACGCGAGAGCTGTCGAAATTCGGATCATTTGTTTTCCGTGGCACGAAAGCGGCGTACGCCCGTCATACTCCATATTATGTGACGGAATCACATCGAACGATCCTGCCGCTTTCACTCCTGGCTGGGCTGAGCCCAAAAATGTAATTAGTGATTTCCAGCACACACCCTGCCGCGTTCGCTCGCTCGTGCCACCGTCGCTGTTGTTTCAATCGCCAACCGAAGCACAGAGAATGCTCTCGCAGTGAAACGCAGGGCGCACGCGAGCAAACAAATAGGCCAACACGACAGATTGTACAAATTTATTTGGCCATAAACACATATAGGACATTATGTGCGTGTGTCTGCGTAAGTGTATCGAATGCATCAAATGTGTACCGAACGGCAGGCGACGCATCGACCCAACCAGACAGCAGCGAGCTGGAATTACGGAATTCGGTGTCGCCAACGTTTCAATTTTTCAAATATTTGAAGAGCTTTCCATTTTATAGCATTTGTCGACATTGCCATTTGCTCGGCATACAGCATGCTCACTGCGCAGAGTGCTCAGGTTATTATTATTTTTTTTTTCGGTAAATTTCGGATGAATTCTCCCCCCGTTCAATGTTGCTATCATCCCGCAACGGAAAAGCGAGGGAGATTTTCAGTGGAAACATTCATCGAGCTTCCCATTTTAATTATTCATTGTACACACACACCCACAGCTCGATGAAATAACGGAACGGAATGAATGTGTTGTGTCAAAATTCTCGATGGATTCATGTACGATGTGTACGGGCAAATACGGCATGCAGCACGCTCCAGTATTTGTTTGCTCTTGTGCGGGCTGTCGTGTTCAGCCTTCAGCATCCGAGTACGTCACATCCATTCGTGCCGTGCTAAAGTTGCCCGTTGCCATCAACCGGAGAAAAAAACGCAAGCGAGAAAAATAAATACATATTATAATAATCCAATGGCAGCGGCAGCCGTAGCCGCAGCCACGGCAACAGTATAGCAATATTCAAATGAAATGACATCGTTTTCCTATTTGCCGGTGAATGTGAATTTTGCGCCGTCTCTCTTCCGACACATACGCATTCGCACACCTGAGTCCTGTGCCCATATTTAAATATCAACATTTTGAACCGACAACTGTTATTCCCATGCATTCGGATGTTGTTTTAAGAGGTGTAAGGATTGCACAATGGTCATGTATACTCATGACCGCCTTCGAGTTTACAAACATTTGCGATGAATGCATTTGTTCGGCAGAATGGATAAGGATATGATGGTCAACCGCTGACAGCACATCAGGTGAGACTTCCAAAATTTCCATTTTGTATGAGTCCGAAAAGCGTATTTTCTGGACAGCGCACAGTGAAGCTCGGTGGAGCGTTGACAGCTCGATTAAAACGACAACAATGGAGCAGTGAGAGAAAGCGGGGCAAACGTGCATCGCCCAGAGAGTACATGCACATCGGACATTGCACAGCATGTTAATGGTTCCATTCGCATTTGTAAGATTATGTCATATTTGCGGCACCTCAAAATCCGAACCATTTTCCATTGAATCCACGGATGATTGCACACTCATTGCATGCCATGAGTGCATAACCCTAACGAGATTGGAAAAAGCGAATTCGAAAATTGGAAATTCGTTCAGAGGAGACAATGAATGCGGCCAAAATCGAATGAATATTATTTTCAGTGAAAAAAAAACCTACGTCGCTCACGCTTTTATCACTCTACTTCGGTTCATCACATCGCCGCAAATTATATTATTGTTAAATTCGATCATAAAATGTTGGCCATTACGATGTGTTATTAAATTTTACATCGTCGAGTTTGATACGTGCATGCGAAATGACATGCGGCGAGAGAATCAAAGGGGAACATTCGATGGGAAAACACAAAAGCTTAAGCCGATTTGATCACCATCGCTCGTGTCGAACATTATTATTATTATTATTATTATTATCATCCCAACAATGCATTTGATTGGATATGCGAAATGCGCCGTTGGCATTCTGGCTAAGTTCGCCAATGCAAGTGCGCCAGCATCATAATCGAATGGTAACGCAGCACATCGGTCGTACAATTTGATTTTCTGTTCGTGATACGGTATTGCGAACAATGGCACCGCCGAAAGGGTCCATCATTTTGTGTTTAATGCGCATTCAGCGTGCATTTTATGCACTCAGTGAACTGTTGATCTGCTGATGATAGCATCGCGTCATTCATTTCAATTACTCCATGCGCTGGTACATTGCATACGATCCGATGCGATGAACGGATTCACATCATTTGCATCGAAAATCGCATGCCCCACAGACGGCGCACAATTAAAATTCTAATCGGCTCACAGGCACTGGTTTCAGCGTCTTCAATTCCATGCATGCACATCTGCTCTCAATCAATCACAATCATCGTTGAGCATACGTAGCATATGCGGTTGCAGATGCTGGGACGCTCCAGGCAGACATCAGCCCAGAAATAGAACGTATTTGGTGCACTATTAGCACGTACGGCACCATCAAAAACAGCTCGCCTGTCGAAATCAGACGGGAAAAACAGCAGTCGCCGTTGCGATTGAATTGTTTTCGCTGCCACACGGACTGCTAGTTGCTCAATTTACAAAAGCACACGTATGAGGCGTACACCGTGCATGGACAACGAATAGTTGAGCCTATTTGTGTCGGTCTCCATTATCCATATCACCCGTTTCCACTGGTTCCCTCGTTTGACGTGACACTTTTTGTGCACGAAAATAAAATTCGGTCATGAGATACGAGATTAGTTGGAAAAAGCGTTGGAAAAAATGCGGCCGACGCTCACTCCACACACTACTCCATTCACGGTCCGTGTGCTTCAATTTTCCATTCTCAAAACTCGTTTATTATTATTTTCCGCATTGTTTATTTTTACCCGGATGGATTTTTTGACTTTTTCGGGCAAAGCTTCCCGCCGAACTGAATATTGCATGCGCACAGAGTACTGTCGCGCTATAAATGGACGCAGTTTATTTCGAACTCACTAATGGGAATTCGTTTTCATTTCTTTTTCGTCGGTCCGAAAGTATTATTTTTGGATGCGAGTCCGGGCATCGGACACGGGCCGTTTGCTGGCGCTCATTAAAATGAGGAACCCATGGTCGGACGGCAATCTACTGGACGAATTGATTCAATTAGCTCCACGAGTCGCTTGAGCATTTTCGCTTGGGCATAAATTAATTGTAAGTTGTGGGGATCGAGGGCGACGGGAGAAGAAACGGATGCGAAAAATGGAAAATTACTAATTCGCCAAATACTGGACGAGAGCCGTTGCCGGACCGCATTCATGGTTTCGCCTTAAATTGGCCACCACCCGCGAATTCAGAAGAACGATGATGTACAGTGTACCAGTCGAAGCGCCGTCGCTCATTTCATACATAATAAAATGGATCTAAAATTCAAATTAACAACTTTGGCCACAGATGAAATTGTGCGCGGATGAAGTGGACAGGGACACCGGCGACGGATCGGTGTGTGAAGTACCTATGTGATGCTTTTTTTGGGATGTTGAACACAATGCACGGTACGATCGATGTGAAGCAAAACCGAGAAATTAATTCCAGCTAAAGGTAAAATTTTTCATTTTCCATCCGGTTTTATGGGGATCGACGTGTTGCAAGTAGTTATTCGCTATTGTTGTGTGGGTGCGAGTGACTCGACAGCGCGGCGAAACGACATCAACCATAACGAAGCGTAGCCAATGCTTGGCAGCCGTCAGAAGCGAATCGATAGAGTGCATACACGTACAAGTACATGCGCCAGCCAGCATGCGTTAGTATAGGTTAGGTGTAGTAGGGCGCATCACATTCGGTCGTGTTACACAAACACAGGGAAAATGGGAACGAAGCACTTCGTTCTAGCGAAAGCTCTTAACAATTTATCTCGTATTGGCCATTTCTGTGCGGCTCATAAAATCAATATAGCGACGCCGTTCGAATTGTACGCGCTTTACACACAGCATTGACATCGTATATTTTATATTCGAGTGTTTCATTCTTGATGGTTCTTTGTGAACGACGCTCGAATCGGATTACGTGCAGTGATGAGCAGGGGGAAAAATAACGACGCTAACACAGTCGAGTCCCTGTCGATACGCGTGAGCAGCGACAACTGCGAAGACGGCGACGAACGTCAAGCGTCAACGAAAAATACTTCTCGAGGGAAGGCAGGGATCGATGGCGGGGGACACGCAGGTATAAAAGATGCTGCTAGGAGAGGAAAAAATATTCGACGAACTGTCATTAATTTAAATGAGACTGTTAATTTGTTAAATACGATCCCATTGGCATTGGCACATGCACAGATGCACAGGCACACACACACATAATAATGTATTCCTCTAATGGCATAGGTCGCCGTATTAGCGCTTTACCTCCCATTGACATACCATTAACTGAAGCATTCGTGCGTTCAGCGCACGCTCTCGAACGCTAGATACCACCGGTAATTGGATAGCGCTCGTTGTGCGTGGGAAAGACGTGTCGCGACCTGCTGGAATAGCGTCAAGTGCGTTAATGGAAATACTCGAGAGATTACCAAAGAATAGAAAAACGGATTAAATTCCGGTGAATTTTGAATGAAAGACTTTTGCTTCCATTCGGCGCGATCAAGTACGCGTTGGTGGAACATCGCCTCCAGGGACGGGAGATGAAGAAAACTTTCATTTGGTGAATATGTTCTCTCCTCCTGAAACTACAATCAGATGGTGTGCAGGCGCACCACGGATCCTTCCCATTCCCTCGCATGTTATATGGATTCCTCTGTGATGTATCAGCATCCACCACTTCTGGCAGAAACTTTTCCGCTCAGACCTTCCACCTTTTTTTCTGTTGCCGCGTCCTTAGAGTAAGCTGGTATGAACTATTTCAATTTGTTTATACTATTTCGTCCGGTTTCGGAAACACGAAAAAAAAATGAATAATTCATCGCATACGAGAGCCAACTCAACCCGGCGCAACACTAAAGCATATCAATTTAGTAGCACTCCATCCATTCGATGCAGCAATTATTGGAAAGAGCAATAGACATGATTGTTTTTCGCTTACAGCGATATTGTTCCGTCTGAAAAGTATTCGTTCTATGCTACCGTCTTGCGTCGAGCCATGCGAATATAAGAGTAAAGGAGAGAAAAAATTCAGAGTTTTGTCGCATACACAAAATATTGGAGACGCACAATAATGGCAAACAAAGCTTCGACAAAAAGTGCCGTCACCGATCGCATCGAAACTCGGCTGTGATCGAAGCGATCTCACAAGTGTCGGCCCTTAGGATCGATAGGGTGGTTCTCAAGATCACTATGGTGGTCCCTAAGTCGTCACTAGGGATAGAAACCAGATACGGAAGCAACAAAATCCGATGAAAATAAAGGGTACTTTATGTCGTGTTCGGTACAAACGTTACTACCAATCCACTTGGCAGTATATTTTTTTTGATATTGACGGACAAGAAAAGCAGGATGTAGGAGAAATCCCCCCTTTGGATATTTCCATCTACTATCGTGTACCCGAGGTAAACATTAATGTCGTGCCGAAGACCTTAACCCCAGGGGTGAATCAGTGCTAGAAGTCTGAAAAGACCAGAAGGATAATATGTCGATTTGTTGTAAAACTGAAGCGCCACGCGCTTGAATACGATTCTGGTGTTGCCTCGGTCTGCCAATGACAGTCTGTTCTGTATACTGTATTGCCAATAGGAGAAAAA
Source organism: Porricondyla nigripennis (assembly GCA_026546635.1). Lineage (NCBI taxonomy): Eukaryota > Metazoa > Arthropoda > Insecta > Diptera > Cecidomyiidae > Porricondyla > Porricondyla nigripennis. The sequence goes on along the minus strand of JANTFB010016671.1, from coordinate 226 downwards.
TAAAATGACAACAACAGGATGACAGATGGTTTGATCGCCAGCATTGCGGCAGAATTGAATATCGTTGCGATTTTCGCTCTTGTGGATAAAAAAGGCGGAATGCAAGGTGAAACGCTTCTGCACCGCAGGGAATGCAAGGTGGAAAGCTTCTGTATAAATCAACACGGAAATTCGAACAAAGATCTGCTCTTCTTCGAGTATGTAGAATTATCATCTGATTCATATT